>CM055064.1:170302-224040 GCA_029204045.2 Tillandsia leiboldiana | reverse complement strand
GAAGAAAAGAGAGAAAAGAATAAAATAAAATAAATCCCACCTCTTCGCGGCACGCCGGTCCTCTGCTCAGGCTTCTATGTCCACGCTGCGAAAAAGAAAACGCCCAAGAGTTGCTTTCTTCCAAGCCTTCCTCTTCTTCTTCTCTTCTTCCCTTTCCTCTCTTTTCCTTTTCTTTCTTTCTTTCTCTTTTCCTTTGCTACAGAGGTGGAGGGGGGTTTTATAAAGCAAAAGCGTTACAAATAAATTAATTAACTGAATTAACTTAATTCCCAAAACCCAGTTCCGACTCACTTTTTGCCTCCGGTCTTCCGCGTCAGTCCGGAACCTCCCGAACCTCGCTGTAAACTGAAAATACACCTGCTCCAGTGTTCCCAATTTTTCTGGCAACCCATAGCGTGTCGGCGCTTCCCGTACCAGTCACCTAACGCGTACAAAGCCCGAAACAGCAGAGGCTTCCGCGGGGATCCAATCAACCCGAACTCCTCTGTAAACACAAATGGGACACATCCAGTCAAACTCCTCCCACCACACCATCCCGCAAGGGTCGGTGCGTCGTCCAAATCCCGGTGTTCTACACTCTCCCCCCTTAAAGGGTTTCGTCCTCGAAACTCAACTAAATCCATACATAGAGGGCAAATCAAAAACAAAAGGGATAGGAGATCACAAAAATTTCCAAGCTCTCAAGTGGTCACTCCAATCTTCATGCTGACAGCACTGACCTTCCCCAAGGTATGATTCGACTGCAAAATTCTTGGTTTCACCAACAAGAATCGCATCGGTCGATGAGATAACGCAGTCCTCGTCCATCACCAAGGAAGGGAAAGCCAAACAAGGCTTGCGGGTTCAAAAGGGCTTCAACCAGCCTGATCACTAATCGAGGATCCACACCTCGCATAAACTCAATCTAACATGGCCCTCTGCGGCTGGTGGTTTTCCTCGATTCGAGATCTCAAAAACCGAAGTTCAGCCTCCTTAAGCCAAAACCCCTCTGATGCTTCATGCCACCAAAACTCCTGTTCCACACAAACATGGATCACCTCCCTTGACAGGGGAAAACTTCAACCTCGAGAACCTTCTCTCGATTCTGGCACTCAATGCCCAGGGTTACACTGCTCGCCTAAACAGGGCGTACTGAACAAAATGTCCTCGCGGGATAGGCATCAAACCATCATTGCAAAATCTATCCACCGGCGCTACCTCGACCCGACTCCTGAGTGTCCAAGCACTTAAGGTTTGAGGATTCAAGAATAATTCCATGACCTCACTAACCGGCAATATCCGGATTAATGCTGGTATCTTCTTCCTCAGCTTTGCCTCTCGCAGTTACACTGGCCTTGTATATCCAAGAGCTTCTGATCTCTGACTTTACCATGGGTCCAGGCCCACCCAAACGGTATCCTCACCTCGTTGGGTCCTCCGGCACTCATGCGGCCGAATCACAAGGCCTAAACACAAATTTTTTGATGCCCAAGTGCAACTCTCAAAGCTAGGCAACCAACTTCCTCCTCATAGAAGTTGTAGCACCATCCCCAAGAGCCCCTCAAGCTCCAAGTCGCCTCGGAGATAAGCAAAACCCACGACGGTAACACCACCAACCCGCCCAGTGAAACAGGGAAAAACACAGTTCTCAAATCAGTAGGGCATTAGTCAATCTACTTGACCACGCAAACCGCTCAAACTGCCCTACTGGTTCCGGATCAGTATCCAGGCACAGCCCTTGGCTGTAAGGTTCCATAAAGATATCATCACTCGAATGCATCTGCCCAAGCACAAGGTGAGACTAATCAAGTTCGAACCTTACAAGACTCACACGGTTGTGTACCCACAACGTGACATCACCACTGTGTAACAACCGCCTGGATCCTCGCTGTCGTATCCCCACGACGAGGTACTAGGTCTCACAGACCTCTCGATCCGTCAAAACTCGCAGCTGCGCTCACAGCCCCCCCCTGTCTCACGGTTGATACTCAACGAGGTGCTGTCGAAGTTGGCGCGGTTCCCTAACCACGTCACTCACTTCCTCGATCTCAGTCCCACTCAAGTAACTACCTGGTAACTCGGCCAGGGCATCAACCACCTGGTAACTCGGCCAGGGGCAAGTAACCTCCTGGTAACTCAGCCAGGGGCAGGTAACCTCCTGGTAACTCAGCCAGGGCATCATATATCTCATCACATGCTATAAAAAAAATACCCTCCTCCTGACCAGGTCCACGGAGGGTCATGTCTTCTCTCTCGACAATCCATGATAGCATAAATTGGACGGCCGATTCCTATCCAACCTCGTATCAACACCTCTGCACTGATGTAGGACTAACATCTCGATGATCAATCCAAAGTCCTAGTCGCACTGGCAGGACAGGCAGCACTCATCCACGTGCTTCACGTGATCTGAAAACTGATCCAAAAGTGCACAACCGTCAGTCCTGACACTGGCCCACACGAAGGTACCCCCGCTTTACCGAAACGCACACACGGCGTTGGCATTAAGCAAGCTCTAACCCGACGACCACACCAGTGAGACGCGACCCACAACCCTGGCGGTGAAAGCGGCCCGCCATGCAAAGGGGAACTCACATCCTGGCACTGCTGCTGAAGCGAGCACTGTCGAGAGCCTCCTGGTCTCAGTCTCTTCTGAGACCCATGATCCGTGGGTGGAATCATGGCAACCTCGCAACACGCGACTATCGCAAAATCGGCGATGCCGGAGCTCTCACTCCGAAGCTGATCCCCCGCTCACCGTCTCCCTCGGACGGGGTCACTGATCCACAGCCATCCATCGAGCATGCACGCTCACTGCATCCAAGGTCGGCAATCGCCGAAAATGCACAAAGAGATAGGCATCTCGATGCAGCTCCCACTCGAACACAACCAACCTCTAAGCCTCATCCTGGGCGTCCAGGGTACATCGCTCAACCGTCACAGAAACTCACCCCAGAACATCAACTGCGCTCCCGATGGTCCTACAAGACGAATCCGACGCCACCAGCTCTCTTGGCGTCCGAATGCAAAAGTGCATAACCAAGCGCCCTGATGCTTATCCTGGATGAACAAATCCTCGAACAAATCTTCCATAACAGCGTTCCAGTTCTCGGCCTCTCACGGCTCCAACTCAGTCCCGAAATCTACAAGGGATGGAACTGGATGTGGTACACAACCTAACAGCAACCTCTCGCTGCTTCCGCACCATCAGTGGTGCGATCAGGAACAGAAATCGCCAAAGTCGCGGCCGGAGGTACTACTGACGATACTCCGGGAGATGCTCTCGGTCCAAGCATGTGCATCATACGCTCCATGCTCTCCTCCTGGCGCCGTATCGCCTCAAGTACCAGGACTGCTTGGGCCTGGATCTCTCAAGCCTCTCTCGGCTCTATCCATTAGCTTTTCGCTACGAGCCCCTCATCCCAGGTCAAACACGCCCTTGCCGTTGCACGGCGTCTCTGAGCATCCAAAAACCACTGCAACAGAAAAACATTAGGACCAAGACTTTCCCGACCCAAACAAACGAAAGCCTAAACATGTTAACCTTTCTAAAGCATTATGCTGTCTGCAGCCAACACAATCTGTAGTGGCCCAAATTCCCATGCAGCGTTCTTCCGATGAATCCACTGTTAGAGCACCTAGCGTGATGTATCTGGCCCATGGTGCGTCAATTGGATGCCACAGATGGACCCTGTGTGTTATTAATAGCTGTGTAGGCCTTCGGCTGAGTTTGCCGAAATTTCGGAAAAGAATTAGGCCCAACAGAGGTCGGAAAGGGATTCAGCACGGAAAAACGCTTGACAAACGGCTATTTGCTTGTTTATTTCGAGTCCGGATGCCCAAAAATGGACTCCCGGAAGTTTTCAGTGGAAAATGGTGCATGGGAGGGGCCGTAGGACCGCCGGGATGCCACGTGGCGGCCTGTCATTGGCCGGTTCAGGATGCAGCGGTCCACAGAGCTGCGACGGCGGGGTGAACAGACCCGGCGCCATGGACACGTGGCACCGCCTGATGGCGGGCGCAGGCGCGCGGCTCTACCGGGTGAGCGCGGCGGTGCATGGACCAATGCGGGGCACGTGGCAGCTCAGTTGGTCGGTGCATGCGGCGCGGTCCACAGAATTCCAGTTGAATGCGTGGAAGCGGGTGTAGGGACCGTGTCGCCCCCTCTGGTTCCGCGGGCGCACCGTGCGCTGGCGCACGGAGTCGGGGTCGGATGCCTCGAGGGCGCGTGCCCACGTCGGGGGCCATGCCGCGCGACCGGCGCGGCCGCCGACCCGGTCAGCGGGTCAACCGGGGAGGACACGTGTCGCCCGCTGATTGGCGGGCGCCAACCGCCTCACTGTGCGGGGCGGGCCACGTGGCAGCCAGTGGGTGGTCCGAACAGCTGTTTGCTGTTCGGCGGGCCACGTGGCGGCTACCTGGTGGATTCGGGCGTGAACAGTGTTGGGCCGGCCCAACACTGTAGCCGCCCGAATGTTCCCGGGCGCCCGAAAGTTGGGCCCAAAAGCCCAATGACTTGTTTTTTTTTTGGCTTTTTCCGGGTGAGGCCTATAATAGGCCTCTTGGGACTCGCCTTGGAGCCTTTTCCCGAGGGTTTCTCCACTTGTGTTCTTCACAAATTGTTTCTCTCCCTCTTGTGCATCTTTTGGCGGAAGCTCAGGATTTTGGAGGCCGCGACGACGGCGACTTCTGCATCGGGGTGCGGAGCGACGATCTACTGTTGGAGGCCCATTTCCGTCGCAGTTAGGTCCGGGAGGTCTACCGGGCTACCACGACATTATTTTTTGGACGATTTCTGCGGTGACGGTTTCGTAAGAGGTAAATCTACATTTTTTGTGTTGGACACTTTTTCTGGATCCGAGCTTTTCTTGGGGTTCTGGGTACATTTTTAACCCCCTTTGCGACTGTTGGTTGATTTGGACAGCACCTACTTGTCGGATTTTTATCTCCTCATCCGGACATCGGAATTCGACGTTTCAGGACTCTATCGACATCTACTCTTCGCGAGGATCGCCGTCATATTTTTATTGGAATTTTTGGAGGAAGTTTTACAGGTGAAAATTTCGTGTTATGGGACTGTTCACCACAGATTTTGGGAATGTGGAATTTGTGTGAATTAAAGTGTAATTTTGGTGTATGTTTGTACCCAGGAGTTTGTGAGCACTCTATACCGTGTTGTTGGCTTGGTGGGATTTGTGATTTGACAGTTGTGGGCTTTCTCAGCTGTGCGATTTTGGACAGTTAGCACTTTCAGGTGGGTGACCTTGCTTCCAAGAACTCTGGACTGTGTACTAATTCTATGTGTGTAGGATCATGCATGTTAGAAATTGGAGTATTAGCATGTGTAAAACTGTATGTTGTATCTTGTATATCAGTTGTTGAATCTTTTGATTCCTGCACTATGTTAAGTAATGAAATCTTGGAATTTGACCTAGCACCCCTGTCATATGTATCATGTTCAGCCAGTCTGTAGAAAAACTCCAACTTGGGCTAGGTTTTTATTGCTCTAGACATTCCACATCACGATACTTTCATTTCACTATGGACTTAGCTTTTCCTCGCCCGAGTTGTGGGCCGAGAGGTCGGTTGGTTGGGGATGCATTTGCACTCGTGTCTGGGGACCGAGTGGAGTTGATAGCAGTCTATAGATTTGATTTCTTTGGGAGAGTGATAGTGATGGTAGATCTGGGTTCTTGGAAACTGTCAGAGAGACAGTGGGTTTCAGCTGCGTAGATTCCAGCTAGTGTGTGAGTCAGTGATTTGTTTGGTAGTCGATCTTATTGATCGAGATTGGATCATAGCCTGCATGAGCCACATTTGAGCTTTACAGTGATACTATACAGTGATACTTATGGGTTACTTTGACTCGAGCGGGTCGCTCCCCTCGAGGGCCACTCCGGAGTAGGCGAGACCGGGTTGTGTACCGGTGTGAGTTTGAGATGTTCTTTAGCGACTTGTTGTTGCAGTGGTCCCTCTGGCTGTGCTTTCGTTGGCAGCCACGGACGCCCTACGTAAGTCCGCTCCTCCGGGACGTAACGGCAGTAGGTTGGCGCAGGTTTGACTGGACCCGTTGTGGCAGTCAGTTTTGATTGGGTGATCAGGGAGGAGAGTTAGTTGTGGCATTATGTTCTTTCTGTTCCACTGTTGAGCATCTAGATAGAGGCATAGTAGCTGTAGAGTTACCTTTCCCAGCTTTCCTATAGCACTGCATATGTTACCTTTGCCTCTGGTAGACTTAGTGGGCAGACCGTCGGGCTTGTTGGCGGCACCCACTGAGAACTACTGTGGGATGTAGTTCTCACACCGTCGTGGTGTTTTCTCCCCAGGGACTTCTGCTCCAGTTCCTGCAGCTCCTGTTGTTGATCCAGCTCCTTCTGAACGAGGTAAGGGCGTCGCGAGATAGATCCCCTCCTGTCGTCTTCTGTGTGTGAGTAGATGTACCCCAGTTCCATTTTGGTGTGTGTTATGTCGAGTGACTTTGTAGTGAGGTTTTGAGTTGTACCTTCCTTTCCTGGTTTTATGAGAGACTCCTGTATTCTGGTGAGGATGGTCTGTATATTTAAAGTTGTAGTTTTATTTTATGTATTTCTTTCCAGCTTTTCTCTTTCAGCTCTGATATCTGCTAGTGTAGATGTTTCCTTGCAGGTTAATCGCTACGCCTATACGGGCTTCCCGTATGGGCGGCGGATCTGTTGGCGAGCCGGGGCGCAGTATCGCCCGGGGCGTGACAGATTAGAGTGGTATCAGAGCCTAGGATGTAGGTCTTGGAGGACTTAGGAACCCTAGGCTTGTGGTTGGACCCTAGGATGACTCGCGTGAGAGCCGTGATTTTAGCGAGAGTCCTGATTGGATTTCTAACTCTCCCGAGCGGTTCGGGGGTGAGCGATTGACATGTCTTCCTTCGGTGGCAACTATGTTGGCTGCAGACAACATAGTACTTCGGAAAGGGGGACATGCCTTCTGACTTTCGCTAGATTGGGTCGAGAGATGATTTGGGTTCTGATTGTTTGCCTTGTCCCTCAGGTGGGGATGCCTCCTCGACGCTCGATGGTGACGCGTTCGCAGCCTTCGTCCTCTGAGCCCGAGCAGGAGGACTCGGGGCAGGGACAGGAGAGCGAGGTTTTGGAGCTCCGTGCCCAGGTGGCACAGTTGACTGAGGCGTCTCGACGCCAGGAGGAGGCTGTGAGTCGGTTGACGCTCTTGTTGGAGCAGAGAGCGCAGCCGGCGGTGGTACCCCCTGAGAGTTCTCCGGTGCCTTCTTCCCCTGTTGTGGCACCCCCGGTTGTGCAGCCTGCACCAGCAGTTCCGGCTGAGCCTGTCTCCAGTAGGCTACCGTCTGGGACGACGGGATCTTTGACTTTGGCAGAGCAGCAGGTTTTGGTGGGTCTTTTGTTGAGGTTTCGCAAGTTCGATCCACCCCGCTTTCGGGCATGAGTGCTGAGCCGTGGGCGGCTGAGTCTTGGGTTACAGCTATGGAGCGCCATTTCGAGAGCCTTTTTATTGATGAGAGGTTTCGAGTTCTGTTGGCTACTCATTTTCTGGAGAGCAACGCCGAGGCATGGTGGCGGCGTGTGCGACCCGCAGGTCCGCCTGGGACCCAGTTTATCTCTTGGGCAGAGTTTCGCGGTATGCTTCTTGGGGCCTTCTTTCCCGAGAGTGTTCGACAGAGCTTGGAGGAGCAGCTGAGGAATCTCCGCCAGGGAGATAGGCCCGTACATGCGTACATAGCCGATTTCAATCGGCTGTTGGCTAGTATGCCCCACGTGGCCAGAGATGAGACCCACCGGATCTACATGTTCGAGAGAGGGTTGCGTCGGGACATTTATCAGTTGGTCCGCTCCCTCAGATTACAGACTTTAGAGGCCTCGATGGAGCAGGCACTTTATGTGGAGGGTGGTGAGGCCGTGATGGCAGAGGTGACTCCAGCCCCCGTTGTGACTTCTGGGGCGAAGCGCCCGGCGCAGTTTGAGGAGGGGCAGTCGAGTAGACAGGGACCCCCGAGACCACCCCGTTTCCACTCTCAGGGACGGGGGTATCAGGGGCGGCAGAGATCTGGGGGATCTCGTCAGTTCCAGCAGCAGCAGCAGCAGCGTCGACCACCTCGACAGCAGCAGTCTTCGCAGCAGCAGCAGTCTTCGCAGCAGCAGCAGACTTCGCGGCAGCCGCGCCCCGACCGTTGTATCATCTGTGGAGGACCGCACTCATCAGCCCAGTGCCCGCAGGGTCGGACCGCTGTTTCCGTTGCGGGCAGACCGGTCACTTCGCGAGGGCGTGCCCCAGGGCAGGTTACCCAGCTCCTTCATCAGCTTCTGCATCCTTCGTTCCTCGTCAGTCAGCAGGACCTTCGGCGACCTCCGGTAGGCCAGATTTTGCTCCATCGTCCTCGCGACAGCCAGAGCGACATCCCCCGGCGCCGAGCGGTCGAGTCTATGCCGCTCAGGTAGAGGATGCTACAGCAGCAGAGCATGTCGTCGCAGGTATTATTTTGATTTCTGCAGTTCGTACTCGTACTCTCTTTGATACCGGTGCATCGCATTCTTTTATCAGTAGAGCATTTGCATCGCTTCATGGTATAGAGGTAATTTCTTTATCGCATGCATTAGAGGTTCAGATACCAGATCATGTCTTGCATGTCGAGGAGTATTGTAGGGATTGCCCTGTGCAGTTGGGATCCTGGATTTTGCCGGCAGACTTGCTTGTCTTGCGGCAGCTCCAGGATTTCAACGTCGTGCTAGGTATGGATTGGTTGTCGAGGTACTATGCTGTTATAGACTGCAGAGAGAGGACGGTGACCCTCCGCGAGCCTGGACAGGAGGAGTTTGTCTTCAGAGGCTGCCAGAGCACCTTCTTTGTGATGACTGTTTCTTCGGCGAGGGCTAGGCGGATGATTAGTAGGGGCTGCACCGCTTTCTTAGCGACGATTGTGGAGGTGCCTACGGCGGCACTGGGACTCGAGGATATTCCTGTTGTCCGCGAGTTCCCAGATGTGTTTCCCCCTGAGTTGACGACGATGCCGCCGGAGAGGGAGGTGGAGTTTGTGATTGATGTGGTACCGGGAACCGCACCAATCTCGAAGGCGCCTTATAGGATGGCGCCTGCCGAGTTGAGGGAGTTGAAGGCCCAGCTTCAGGATCTTATGGATAGGGGCTTTGTCAGGCCTAGTGTTTCTCCGTGGGGAGCGCCAGTTTTATTTGTGAAGAAGAAGGATGGGTCGCTTCGTTTGTGTGTGGATTATCGGGAGTTGAATAAAGTGACCATCCGGAACAAGTACCCTCTTCCACGGATAGATGATTTATTTGATCAGTTGCAGGGAGCCACAGTGTTTTCGAAGATTGATCTTCAGTCAGGTTACCACCAGTTGAGGGTGAGGGCCGAGGACATCCCTAAGACGGCTTTTCGATCCCGGTATGGGCATTATGAGTTTACGGTTATGCCGTTTGGTTTGACTAATGCCCCAGCTGCTTTCATGGATTTGATGAACCGGGTATTTCAGCCGTACTTAGACTTGTTTGTGGTTGTGTTCATTGATGATATCTTGATCTACTCCCGGAGCGATGTGGATCATGAGGAGCACTTGAGGATAGTGCTGCAGCTTCTACGTGAGAAGAAGCTGTATGCCAAGCTTAAGAAGTGCGAGTTTTGGCTTCGGGAGGTTGCATTCTTGGGCCACTTGGTATCAGCCGCAGGAGTAGCAGTTGACCCGACGAAGATTCATACAGTTCGGGATTGGCCGAGACCGACGACGGTGACTGAGGTCCGGAGCTTTCTGGGCTTGGCAGGCTACTACCGTCGGTTTGTAGAGGGCTTTGCGAAGCTCTCTACTCCCCTGACCTGTTTGACTAGGAAGGGGATGAGGTTCATTTGGACTGAGCAGTGTCAGCGGAGTTTTGAGGAGCTGAAGAGGAGACTGATTTCAGCACCAGTTCTTACACTGCCAGTGATGGGTGATGGCTACGTGATTTATAGTGACGCCTCGCACAGCGGTTTGGGTTGTGTCTTGATGCAGCATGGGAGGGTAATTGCTTATGCTTCACGGCAACTAAAGGATTATGAGAAGAATTACCCTACTCATGATTTAGAGCTGGCAGCTGTGGTGTTCGCGTTGAAGCTGTGGCGGCATTACCTCTACGGTGAGCATTGTGAGATCTACACGGATCATAAGAGCTTAAAGTATCTGTTTACTCAAAAGGAGCTGAACCTGAGGCAACGCCGGTGGTTGGAGTTACTGAAGGATTACGATGTGAGTATCCTCTATCATCCCGGCAAGGCCAATGTGGTAGCAGATGCTTTGAGTCGGAGGTCAGTGCAGAGCTTGAGCATGTTGGTCACGCAGCAGGCCCCGTTGATTGAGCAGTTGAGGCGACTCCAGATTGAGGTTGTATCCCCTGGGGTCTCTGCTAGACTGATGTCTATGGTCTTGCAGCCCACTCTGTTGGACAGGATTAGGGAGACGCAGAGTGAGGACCCCCACTTGGAGAGGATTAGATCACAGATTCAGGCAGATCTTATAGGGGATTTTACAGTGGATAGCTCGGGAGTACTGCGGTACAGGGACCGAGTGTGTGTACCTTCGGATTCAGAGATCAGAGACCAGATTTTGGGTGAGGCTCATTATATACCTTATACCATTCATCCTGGTGGTACTAAGATGTATAAGGACCTCAAGGCACATTTTTGGTGGTCCGGAATGAAGCGGGACGTTGGAAGATTCGTGGCTCACTGTTTAACTTGCCAGCAAGTGAAAGCAGAGCACCGGGTTCCTGCTGGCAAGTTGCAAAGTCTTCCAATTCCCAAGTGGAAATGGGACCACATCACCATGGACTTTGTTACAGGGCTGCCGAGAGCACAGAGTGGAGCCGACGCGATTTGGGTTATTGTTGATAGACTCACCAAGTCTGCGCATTTCTTGCCTGTTCAGATGACTTGGTCATTGGAGCGTCTGGCACAGTTGTATTTGGACGAGATAGTGAGGCTACACGGGATACCTGCGTCGATTGTTTCAGATCGGGATCCGAGGTTTGTGTCACGATTCTGGGGGAGTTTACAGTCAGCTTTGGGGACCCAGCTCAGATTCAGCACTGCATTCCACCCACAGACTGATGGCCAGTCTGAGCGCACTATACAGACCCTTGAGGATATGCTGAGAGCGTGCGTTATGGATTTTGGAGGGGGGTGGTACCGACACTTATCTTTGGTTGAGTTTGCGTACAACAACAGCTATCAGGCGAGCATTCAGATGGCTCCGTTTGAGGCGTTGTATGGACGCAAGTGTCGGTCACCCTTGTATTGGAGTGATGTGGGTGAGAGAAAGACTTTGGGACCAGATCTTCTTTTGGAGGCTGAGGAGAAAGTCAGAGTTGTTCGTCGACACCTTGAGGTAGCCCAGAGTCGTCAGAGGAGTTATGCAGATACTCGACGGCGAGACCTGGAGTTTCAGATTGGTGACCATGTATTCTTAAAGGTCTCGCCTTCGAAAGGGGTCCGGAGATTTGGAGTGCGTGGGAAGCTTAGTCCCCGTTTTGTTGGACCCTTTGAGGTACTTGAGAGGGTAGGCCCTGTGGCTTATAGAGTTGCTCTTCCTCCACGTTTGGCCGGTGTACACGATGTTTTTCATGTCTCAGTCCTGAGGAGATATGTCTTTGATCCGTCGCATGTGGTTGACTTCACTCCCTTGGAGATCGGTGAGGACCTGGTTTACGAGGAGCGGCCGTTGCGGATTCTTGCTCGTGAGGTGAGGGAATTGCGCAACCGGACCATTCCGTATGTGAAGATCTTATGGAGCAATCACGATGAGCGAGAGGCTACTTGGGAGCTAGAGGCAGAGATGAGATCTGCTTACCCTTTTCTGTTCGAGACTACTGGTTGAGGTACGCCTGTTCTACCTTACTTCGTTTCGAGGACGAAACTTCCTTTTAGTGGGGGAGGATGTAGTGGCCCAAATTCCCATGCAGCATTCTTCCGATGAATCCACTGTTAGAGCACCTAGCGTTGGTGTATCTGGCCCATGGTGCGTCAATGGGATGCCACAGATGGACCCTGTGTGTTATTAATAGCTGTGTAGGCCTTCGGCTGAGTTTGCCGAAATTTCGGAAAAGAATTAGGCCCAACAGAGGTCGGAAATGGATTCAGCACGGAAAAACGCTTGAAAACGGCTATTTGCTTGTTTATTTCTGAGTCCGGATGCCCAAAAACGGACTCCCGGAAGTTTTCAGTGGAAAATGGTGCATGGGAGGGGCCGTAGACCGCCGGGATGCCACGTGGCGGCCTGTCATTGGCCGGTTCAGGATGCGCGGTCCACAGAGCTGCGCGGCGGGGTGCACAGACCCGGCGCATGGACACGTGGCACCGCCTGATTGGCGGGCGCAAGGCGCGCGGTCTACCGGGTGAGCGCGGCGGTGCATGGACCAATGCGGGGCCACGTGGCAGCCTCCGGTTGGTCGGTGCATGCGGCGCGGTCCACAGAATTCCAGTTGAATGTGTGGACCGGGTGTAGGGGACACGTGTCGCCCTCTGGTTCGCGGGCGCACCGTGCGCGGCGCACGGAGTCGGGGTCGGTGCCTCGGGGCGCGTGCCCACGTCGGGGCCATGCCGCGCGCCCGGCGCGGCCGCCGACCGGTCAGCGGGTCAACCGGGGAGGACACGTGTCGCCCGCTGATTGGCGGGCGCCAACCGCCTCACTGTGCGGGGGCGGGCCACGTGGCAGCCAGTGGGTGGGCCGAACAGCTGTTTGCTGTTCGGCGGGCCACGTGGCGGCTCCTGGTGGATTCGGGCGTGAACAGTGTTGGGCCGGCCCAACACTGTAGCCGCCCGAATGTTCCGGGCGCCCGAAAGTTGGGCCCAAAAGCCCAATGACTTGTTTTTTGGCTTTTTCCGGGTGAGGCCTATAAATAGGCCTCTTGGGACTCGCCTTGGAGCCTTTTCCCGAGTGTTTCTCCACTTGTGTTCTTCACCAAAGTTGTTTCTCTCCCTCTTGTGCATCTTTTGGCGGAAGCTCAGGATTTTTGGAGGCCGCGACGACGGCGACTTCTGCATCGGGGTGCGGAGCGACGATCTACTGTTGGAGGCCCATTTCCGTCGCAGTTTAGTCCGGGAGGTCTACCGGGCTACCCCGACATTATTTTTGGACGATTTCTGCGGTGACGGTTTCGTAAGAGGTAAATCTACATTTTTCGTGTTGGACACTTTTTCTGGATCCGAGCTTTTCTTGGGGTTCTGGGTACATTTTTAACCCCCTTTGCGACTGTTGGTTGATTTGGACAGCACCTACTTGTCGGATTTTTATCTCCTCATCCGGACATCGGAATTCGACGTTTCAGGACTCTATCGACATCTACTCTTCGCGAGGATCGCCGTCATATTTTTATTGGAATTTTTGGAGGAAGTTTTTCAGGTGAAAATTTCGTGTTAATGGGACTGTTCACCACAGATTTTGGGAATGTGGAATTTGTGTGAATTAAAGTGTAATTTTGGTGTATGTTTGTACCCAGGAGTTTGTGAGCACTTCTACCGTGTTGTTGGCTTGGTGGGATTTGTGATTTGACAGTTGCGGGCTTTCTCAGCTGTGCGATTTTGGACAGTTAGCACTTTCAGGTGGGTGACCTTGCTTCCAAGAACTCTGGACTGTGTACTAATTCTATGTGTGTAGGATCATGCATGTTAGAAATTGGAGTATTAGCATGTGTAAAACTGTATGTTGTATCTTGTATATCAGTTGTTGAATCTTTTGATTCCTGCACTATGTTAAGTAATGAAATCTTGGAATTTGACCTAGCACCCCTGTCATATGTATCATGTTCAGCCAGTCTGTAGAAAAACTCCAACTTGGGCTAGGTTTTTATTGCTCTAGACATTCCACATCACGATACTTCATTTCACTATGGACTTAGCTTTTCCTCGCCCGAGTTGTGGGCCGAGAGGCCGGTTGGTTGTGGGATGCATTTGCACTCGTGTCTGGGGACCGAGTGGAGTTGATAGCAGTCTATAGATTTGATTTCTTTGGGAGAGTGATAGTGATGGTAGATCTGGGTTCTTGGAAACTGTCAGAGAGACAGTGGGTTTCAGCTGCGTAGATTCCAGCTAGTGTGTGAGTCAGTGATTTGTTTGGTAGTCGATCTTATTGATCGAGGATTGGATCATAGCCTGCATGAGCCACATTTGAGCTTTACAGTGATACTATACAGTGATACTTATGGGTTACTTTGACTCGAGCGGGTCGCTCCCCTCGAGGGCCACTCCGGAGTAGGCGAGACCGGGTTGTGTACCGGTGTGAGTTTGAGATGTTCTTTAGCGACTTGTTGTTGCAGTGGTCCCTCTGGCTGTGCTTTTGTTGGCAGCCACGGACGCCCTACGTAAGTCCGCTCCTCCGGGACGTAACGGCAGTAGGTTGGCGCAGGTTTGACTGGACCCGATGTGGCAGTCAGTTTTGATTGGGTGATCAGGGAGGAGAGTTAGTTGTGGCATTATGTTCTTTCTGTTCCACTGTTGAGCATCTAGATAGAGGCATAGTAGCTGTAGAGTTACCTTTCCCAGCTTTCCTTATAGCACTGCATATGTTACCTTTGCCTCTGGTAGACTTAGTGGGCAGACCGTCGGGCTTGTTGGCGGCACCCACTGAGAACTACTGTGGGATGTAGTTCTCACACCCGTCGTGGTGTTTTCTCCCCAGGGACTTCTGCTCCAGTTCCTGCAGCTCCTGTTGCTGATCCAGCTCCTTCTGACCGAGGTAAGGGCGTCGCGAGATAGATCCCCTCCTGTCGTCTTCTGTGTGTGAGTAGATGTACCCCAGTTCCATTTTGGTGTGTGTTATGTCGAGTGACTTTTGTAGTGAGGTTTTGAGTTGTACCTTCCTTTCCTGCTTTTATGAGAGACTCCTGTATTCTGGTGAGGATGGTCTGTATATTTAAAAGTTGTAGTTTTATTTTATGTATTTCTTTCCAGCTTTTCTCTTTCAGCTCTGATATCTGCTAGTGTAGATGTTTCCTTGCAGGTTAGTCGCTACGCCTATACGGGGCTTCCCGTATGGGCGGCGGATCTGTTGGCGAGCCGGGGCGCAGTATCGCCCCGGGGCGTGACAGATATACCGCTGCCACTAACACAGCGGCGACAGATAAAACAAGAGAATAAAACATCTCGGGACCGCCGTCTACCCAAACAGCTCCCGCTACAGATGAACAACCAACTACATCTACCAGACTCCACTCTGCTCCCAAGCACGAGTGTAACATGCATCCCGCACTAAAAGATAACTCCTGACCACTCGGCCCACTACCCGGGCGAGGAAGAACACTATGTCCAGGAAAGTAGAAGTGTGGATGTCTAAAGCAGAAATAACCCTAGCCCAAGTGAGGGTTTTCTACTAGTCTGGTTACACATGCAACATATGACGGGGTGCTAGGTCAAGTTCCAATAACTATAACTTACAGATGGTAGAAAGCAACGAGATGACAATACCATCAGATAATACAAGGAATAGCAATTCCTACATTCTAACATGCTGCATAAGCATTTCACTATCATGCATAGTCCTACTATAGCAGATTTAAAGCACAGTCCATCAATCTTGGAGACAAGGCCACCCACCTGAAAATGCTAACTGTCCGGAGTTCCACAGCTGAGATAGTCCAGAAACAGATATCTCTACACACCCACCAATCCAACATTACAGGGACAATGATCAATACCTCCTGGCACAAAAATACAACCCAAAGTTACACTTAATTCAATAAAATCCAAGTATCACAAATCTGCTGGGAACAGTCCCCTTAAAGTGAAATTTTCACCTGTAAAACGAACTCCAAAAATTCCAATAAAAATACTGCTGCGATCCTCGCATCGATACCTTCGAAACGGGTACCTGCACGTCCAATTCGGAGCCCCGTAGGCCAAGTTACAAATTCCACAGTACAGGTGCGCAAACACTCACAACCATACAACTGTAAACTCAAACACAGACAAGAGAGGAATAGTATACCTCCGGGAAGGTCTCAGAAAAATCCAAGAAAAATATAATGATAATCCTTGCGACGAGTAGATCCAAAAAGTGTATAGGCTCATCTCGATCCGACACTCGGTTGCGGAGATAAAATTCCGGCAAGGGGCCGCTGTCCAAAAACTCCACTAGAAAACAGCGGCTTAGAAATGCCTCGAAAACCATGTCATAAACTCTGAACCCAGCAAGATGATCAACACGAAAGTCGAAGACGTACCTCTCGTGATTCCAACGCCGCAAAAATCGTCCAAAAATACTGACTGAGTAGCTCTGTGGTCATCTCAGATCGAACTGCGATGATAACGGGCCTCCGATGAAAGATTGCCACACTGCGCTCCGATGCCGAAGTCGTCGACGCTGCGGCTTCCAAAAAATCCGGGCCTCTGCCAGAAGATGCGCAAGATGAAGATCTCCAACTTTGCTAAAGGGGCTATGGGCAGGGGAGCTCGGGAAAGGGGGCAAAAAGCCCAAGCAAGCCAGATATTTATAGGCCCAGCCCGAAAATCCACCTTTTGGGCTTTTGGCCCAAAGTTTCGGGCGCCCGGTACTTCCGGGCTGCTACAGTAACGGGCCCGGCCCGTTACTGTTCACGCCCGGAAAAACCCCAGGCCGCCACGTGTACACCCAAACAGCAAACAGCTGTTTGGGCCAACAGCCATGCGCCACGTGGCCGAACCCCGCGACGACACGTGGCGTCCACACCGGGAGCCTCGGGTCAACGCGCCCACGCCGCGCCCCACGTGCGCCCACGCGTGCCTGTCGGGCACGCGGCCCGAGGTACCAGCTCCCCGCACCGTGGACCGCGCGCACAACGCTGCACCAACCCCGATCTGCCACGTGTCCATCCCCGGTCCACCGTGCACCCGCGCCGATCCCGCGGACCGCGCCCACTGCGCCCGCCAACTGGGAGCCGCCACGTGGCCAGCCCCCGGGTGCATGCCTCTGCGGTGGACCGCGCGTCTCCGCCGCCGCCAGCTGCCGCGCTCCGCCGCCCGCCGCCGCCGCCGGCGCCCCTCCGGCGGCCGGAACAGTACCAAATCACCTCGAAATCCGTGCCGGGTCATCCGGGCTCCGAAAAATACAAGTAAATAGTCCATCTTGACCGTTTTCGCGCGCTGAATCCAAATCCGAAGTCCGATTTGCCAAATTCCACTTCTAAAATTTCTCAAAAATTCCCGGGAAAGCAAACTTGATCCATTTTTTATGCCGAGTCCAAATCTTGGGTCCAATATGCGCGCAAACACCTCTAACACCCAACACGGGTCTCCAGAAGCCGCAGATCCAACAGTAATCCAAACGTGGGAATTTTCGGGTCCTCACATCCTCCCCCACTAAAAGAAAGTTTCGTCCTCGAAACAAACACGGCTCAAAAGGGAGTTCAAAGCCAAGGGTAAGCATCCAACAACACATTCTCCAACTCCCCAGTCGCTACTCACTCCCCGTGATTACTCCTGAACAAAATAATAATCAGTACGGTATGGCCCGGTTGCGCAATTCTCTCATCACACGAGCCAGAATTCGCAACGGGCGTCCCTCGTACTCCCACACCCACAAATCCCAACTAGAGCGAGTCAATCACGGGCGAGGGGCGAGGGGTCCAAAGCAAAACACCTCTGAGCTGAGACGCGAAAAACCTCAGGAACTCCAAAAAGCTGGGGACAAGTAAGATTAACCGAATCTACTCGTCCAAACTACACGAAGAACGTCACCACAACCCAACAAGAAAAGGTAAGGGCCCCACCAGCAGGAAAGTCGTCAACCCTAACTCTCTGTTTATAAAAACAGCTAAAATTAACGAAAAGTCTAAAAATTCCGAAAGACCAGTGCCTTCGCCCCAATCAAACAAGAACAGGTTCGGGCACCGTCTCCATTTCTGGAGCAGTCTTTCGAAGCTCTCGTCATGTTCGGAAATTTCAGTACAAGGCGAGGAAAGGGAGAGAAGTGTTGAAGCCGTTCCTGCTGTGTCTACAAAACAGAAGCTACGATCTAACCGTGACCCCTAGGAACACAACTCTAGTCCTAAACATCACCTACGCTCAACAGGTAGCACCCAACCCAAAACCGCTGAAGCCACTGCTGCAGGAAGGATGCCACGGTGACCTGAGAAAATGATCTCCAGTTGTCCAACTCGCGGGAAGGTCACGGTTCTCAATCCACAATCAATCGTTGCGCGATACTGCACCAACTGGTCCATCCCGTGTGCTCAATCTGAGTCGTGGAGCTGTAACCCAACCGTCAACTGCCGGCAAAATTCCAAGTCTCAACAGCACAAGACATAATCCATAAGGCTTCCCCAAGTGCACAATACCAACAGGAACCTGTACCTCTAGTGCACGTGGTAACAACTCTACCTCCAGTCGAGACAGGAAAACCAAAAACACTCTATCTCAGACTGCTGTAAAGAAATCATGCCGGTGACAACCCAATCCGCTGCTGTGGCGCCCTCCAGCCGGACGGCACCAATTCATCCGCTCGATGAAAGTGGTCGTCGCTCAGTTTGCCTGAAAATCAAGACTATCCATATAGGGAGCACGACCTCCGCCTCTACTCACACAGGGGTGACAAATGCGGTCCTCCGCAGATAGCCAATCCATGCTACCGCCGCGCCACTCTGACGTAGATGCTGATGCTGCTATCGGGACCCGCCCAAACTCTGGCATCTCGGGGACCCGTTATCCAGGAAAAGAAATCAGAAATGTCTCTGCCGTCCGATCTGTCCTCCATCACTCGGCGCGAAGCACCAAAATCCAGAACTCGCCTCTGGTGGCAGATCCCTATCCAAAGGAACTGCAGCGCCACGCTCCACACACCACGCCTACTCTATCGAAGCGTCAATAATCCAAAACGGAGGGACCAACTAAACTGAAAGGTGTCCTGGCGCAAACCATTCCCAGTCAAACATATCCTATGCGCCTCGTCCCTCGAAACCTGGAGCGTGCAGTTCAACAACTGTATAAACTCCCTAGCACAGGGAGGCTCTCAGATAGTCTCTCCATCACCACCAACCCCAATTCTGCCTACAAGGCTCCAACTCAAACCTATGAATCGGGATGGTTCAGACTGCCGGGACTGGCTCCATCGATCAATGATGTCCCTAAGCTCAGCTACTATCCACTATCCATCCTGCCTCGGTGCCTCGGCACTACTCATCGACACGGAGGGGCTGCTCGCTCAGTCGGTGCCACAAGTACAACTGAAGGTACCACTGCATAGGAAGAAAGTACTGGACGACACTCAAGCGGTACTGCAATTAACTGTGCTCTCTGCTCCAACAAGCGCATCAAACGTTCCATGGCCTCCTCCTGGCATCGGACAGCCTCCGACATCTGTGCCATCTGGATCCATAACTCTTGGGTCTCGCTCTGCTCTGATAGCTCTGCCTCCCGCTGCTCGGGTTACTAATCAGATGCGGAATGTGCCCTCTTCGCTACACGACGTCTCAGGGGCATCGTAGTCCACTGCACAATAACAAACATCAGGACACAACAACCATACGACCCAATCCAGCGAAAGTCTAAGACATGTTATCAATTCCACAGCATTATGTTGTCTGCAGCCAACATAATCGCTCAGGAGCATAAACATGCCAATCACTCATCCCGTCTCTTGGGAGAGGTACAAAACTCGATCAGGACTCTCGCTAAAAGTCACGACTCTCACGTAGTCATCCTAATGTCCAACCACAAGCCTAGGGTTTCTCAGTCCTCAATGACCTACAACCTAGGCTCTGATACCACTCTAATCTGTCACGCCCCGGGGTCGAAACTGCGACCCGGCTCGCCAACAGATCCGCCACCTATGCCAAACCCGCATAGGCGAAGCGTCCTACCTGCAAGAAAAGTACTACAACTAAACAGATATCAGAGCTATAAATAAAAATCTGCTGTATAACTAAATCAATCACTGTACAACTGGAAATACTACAACAATGTCCGTCTCCCAACAATGATAATCATACAGTATCCTCATATACAAACTCAGAACTCAACCGGGAGGTATCTCCAATAAATACATCAGTGTACAGGCTCTCAATACATAACAATCCTCACTACAACAGTCTCTCAAAGGAGGAAAATAAAATAACTAATCTACTGAAGCTCTCCTCTGAAGGGGTACCGCTACACTCCAACGACGGGTAGGGAACTAGCTCGCGACTCCCTCGCCTCGGACAGAAGGATCAGCAACAGGAACAACATGAACTGGAGTAGAAGTTCCTGTGGGAAAAGACACCACGACGGGTGTGAGAACTACGTCCCAAGTAGTTCTCAGTGGGTGCCGCCAACAAGCCCGACGGTCTGCCCACTAAGTCCACTAGAGGCATAAAGTAACAAAAGCAGTGCTGTAAGGAAAGCTGGGAAAAGTAAACTCTACAGCTACTATGCCTCTATCTAGATGCTCAAAGAGTGGAACAGAAAGAACATGATGCCACAACTAACACTCATCTCTGATCACCCAATCTGAACTGACTGCCTCCTCGGGTCCAGTCAAGCCTGCGCCAACCTACTGCCGTTACGTCCCGGAGGAGCGGACTTACGTAGGACGTCCATGACTGCCAACACAAGCACAGCCAGAGGGACAAATGCGATGACAAGTCGCAAAAGAAAAGCTCAAACTCTCGCCGGTACAACAGCCCGGTCTCGCCTACTCCGGAGTGGCACTCGAGGGGAGCGACCCGCTCGAGTCAATAAGTAACACATATCAAGTATCTCTGTAAAGTATCTCTGTCAAGCCAAATGTGGCTCATGCAGGCTATGATCCACGATCAAACAGATCGGTAACTCCAAGCTCAAAACACAACTCAGTCGGAAAAAGAACCTCGACTCAAACAGCTAAGTCGGAGAACCCTCAACGACTCAATCTGATAATGCACGACCATGGCTGAGTCGGGAAACCTCCACGACTCGATCTGCCAGAACCCCAAGATCCTCAAGGCTAAGTGGGAGAACCACATCCACCACTAAATCAGGAAAAACAACCTCTAGATCACACTCTACCAACTCATAGCACAAAGTCGCATCCACTGCGAGAAACTGTCTCAACAGGCCAAACAGGCCAAACGTCGCATCTATTGCGAACAACTGCCTCAACAGGCCAACATCGCATCCACTGCGAACAGCTGACTCAACAGGCCAGACAGGCCGAACATCTCAACCACTGACTCAATGAAGGGTCCGGGAACACCGAAAGACTAGAACCTACAACCCAAATCAAACAAGAACAGGCTCTAGGTATAGCCTCTCGTTGTTCTCGTCCCAAGAAGAAGGCAGACCTTAGAACCCAGACCACTCGAATCATCTCGGGTGGTTAATTTATAAGAAAAAGGTGACATTTCTTACTGAAGCCATCTGATCTGTAAGAAATCCATATTTAATAATTTTTAGTTCTTTTTAGGAAAACAGTTGAAACCAAGTTTTATATCCAAGCCTCGAAGGGCTAATGCCTTCGTCCAATCAAACAAGAACAGACTCCGGCGACCCTACGATGCTAGGAAGAAACCATTTGGTTGACAAAAATCATATGTGTGTCCAAAAAGGTTCTGGGTTTAAGGTCCTGCTAACACTGATATACCGCTGCCACTAACACAGCGGCGACAGATAAAACAAGAGAATAAAACATCTCGGGACCGCCGTCCACCCAAACAGCTCCCGCTACAGATGAACAACCAACTACATCTACCAGACTCCACTCTGCTCCCAAGCACGAGTGTAACATGCATCCCGCACTAAAAGATAACTCCTGACCACTCGGCCCACTACCCGGGCGAGGAAGAACACTATGTCCAGGAAAGTAGAAGTGTGGATGTCTAAAGCAGAAATAACCCTAGCCCAAGTGAGGATTTTCTACTAGTCTGGTTACACATGCAACATATGACGGGGTGCTAGGTCAAGTTCCAATAACTATAACTTACAGATGGTAGAAAGCAAGGAGATGACAATACCATCAGATAATACAAGGAATAGCAATTCCTACATTCTAACATGCTGCATAAGCATTTCACTATCATGCATAGTCCTACTATAGCAGATTTAAAGCACAGTCCATCAATCTTGGAGACAAGGCCACCCACCTGAAAATGCTAACTGTCCGGAGTTCCACAGCTGAGATAGTCCAGAAACAGATATCTCTACACACCCACCAATCCAACATTACAGGGACAATGATCAATACCTCCTGGCACAAAAATACAACCCAAAGTTACACTTAATTCCATAAAATCCAAGTATCACAAATCTGCTGGAAACAGTCCCCTTAAAGCGAAATTTTCACCTGTAAAACGAACTCCAAAAATTCCAATAAAAATACTGCTGCGATTCTCGCATCGATACCTTCGAAACGGGTACCTGCACCTCCAATTCGGAGCCCCGTAGGCCAAGTTACAAATTCCACAGTACAGGTGCGCAAACACTCACAACCATACAACTGTAAACTCAAACACAGACAAGAGAGGAATAGTATACCTCCGGGAAGGTCTCTGAAAAATCCAAGAAAAATATGATGATAATCCTTGCGACGAGTAGATCCAAAAAGTGTATAGGCTCATCTCGATCCGACACTCGGTTGCGGAGATAAAATTCCGGCAAGGGGCCGCTGTCCAAAAACTCCACTAGAAAACAGCGGCTTAGAAATGCCTCGAAAACCGTGTCATAAACTCTGAACCCAGCAAGATGATCAACACGAAATTCGAAGACGTACCTCTCGTGATTCCAACGCCACAAAAATCGTCCAAAAATACTGACGGAGTAGCTCTGTGGACATCTCAGATCGAACTGCGACGATAACGGGCCTCCGATGAAAGATCGCCACACTGCGCTCCGATGCCGAAGTCGTCGACGCCGCGGCTTCCAAAAAATCCGGGCCTCTGCCAGAAGATGCGCAAGATGAAGATCTCCAACTTTTCTAAAGGGGCTATGGGCATGGGAGCTCGGGAAAGGGAGCAAAAAGCCCAAGCAAGCCAGCTATTTATAGGCCCAGCCCGAAAATCCACCTTTTGGGCTTTTGGCCCAAAGTTTCGGGCGCCCGGTACTTCCGGGCTGCTACAGTAACGGGCCCGGCCCGTTACTGTTCACGCCCGGAAAAACCCCAGGCCGCCACGTGTACACCCAAACAGCAAACAGCTGTTTGGGCCAACAGCCATGCGCCACGTGGCCGAACCCCGCGACGACACGTGGCGTCCACACTGGGAGCCTCGGGTCAACGCGCCCACGCCGCGCCCCACGTGCGCCCACGCGTGCCTGTCGGGCACGCGGCCCGAGGTACCAGCTCCCCGCACCGTTGACCGCGCGCACAACGCCGCACCAACCCCGATCTGCCACGTGTCCATCCCCGGTCCACCGTGCACCCGCGCCGATCCCGCGGACCGGGCCCACTGCGCCCGCCAACTGGGAGCCGCTGTTGGGTTATATGTAATAAGGATCTAAATAGGGGAAAAAACACCTAGAGGGGGGTGAATAGGTGTAAACGTATAAACACTCAAAAATCGTTGCGATAAAAACCCAATGCGGAAATAAAAAATAATACGCAAGATTTTTACGTGGAAAACTCCATCACCGGAGTAAAAAACCACGGGACCGATAACACGGCAGAAATCCACTAGAATTAAAACACGTACAAGGTGATTTACCGTACACAATTACGACTCAACCTTTTCCATACGCTCCTAGAGGATCTTCTCCGCTCGCTCCGCGACGCTTCTCGAATCCACGATCTGCGCCCAACGCCGAATCCACGGCGTCCAACGTCGAATCCACGACGTCCGACCGAATCCACGGTCTTCACCCAATAGCGCCCTTCGAATCCACGAACGTGCCTCGCTCCGAATCCACGAGAGCGGTTGAACCTTGAATCCACAAGGACACGCGAATCCACGCGCCGATTTTTGGGGTAAATCGTTGTTTTTGGGTGGTGATGATCCGCCGAATACTTAGATCAAAGATAGATCGGAAATACCATCTAAGTATTCATTAGTTTGATTCAACTCAAGATGTGAGTATGAAAGCCTAGAATCAAACTAATCAATATAGATGAAGAAACATAGAGTATTCTCTAATGATTTCCTTTCTTCTCTATATGTGGATCTAGAGGCGTATATATGAAAATGACGGCTATTTTTATTTTCGGCCTCTTTTTGGATTAACCCTAGAAAAAGAGTCATAGGGTTTATTTATAGGTTAGAAACCCTAGAAAAAGAGTCATAGGGTTTATTTTGGGGTAACATCCGGGAACTCGCGGGCAATAGGGATATCCCCGAGTCCCGGCGCCGCCGTAGGCCCTTCAACAACACTAGCCAAAAAGGCTACACATCCTCGATGGATCATCTGCCTCGCTCGGGAAGTCGAAACCATAGAGGCAAAGAAAGCACTCTGACATCCCCGGTATACCAACATTTCCTGGTCTGGCTCTCTAAAAGTGACGGTCCTTGCGGCACAATCAATGGTCGCAAAATACCGAGCCAGCCAGTCCATCCCGAGGACCACATCGAAGTCCTTCAATTGTCTCAGGACCAACAGGTCTGCTGGCATAATCCAGGACTCGATTTGCATCGGGCAGGACCAACAACACTCCTCCACGTGCAAAGTGTGATCGGGAATCTGAACCTCTCGTGCACGTGGTAGAAGTCCTACCTTTAACCCATGTAATGATGCAAATGATCTACTGATAAAAGAATGCGATGCTCCAGTATCAAATAATGTACGAGTCCTAATGCCAGAAAGTAGGGTGATACCTGCCACCATGTGATCTGCGGCTGAAGAGTCCTCTACCTGCGCCGCATACACCCGCCCACTTTGAGCTGGAGGGCGGTACTCCGTGGGATGGGAAGAAGATGGCCTGCCTGCTGGAGCATATGGCCGCTGAGCCGTCGACCGCTGTTGAGATGAAGATGGAGCAGATGCTGAAGAAGGAGCCGTCGATGGCGCAAAAGGGCAAGTAGCTCGGACGTGGCCAGACTGTCCACATCTATAGCAGCGACCCCACCGCTGGTCGCAGGTGTTGGAAAAGTGCTGACCTCCACAGAAAATACAATTGCTGGGGGCCCGTGGTTGTCGTGACTGCTGTTGTTGCTGAGGCTGTCGCTGCGACCCACGCTGCGGCGGCTGGGATCTCTGCTGCTGCTGCTGCCGCTGCTGGGGCCTCTGGGGTCCACCAGGCCCTCGCCGCTCCGACCGTCCTTGGCCGGAAAACTGAGGCGGTGGCGGTCGGGGCGGCCTCCAGGAACTGGCCTGTCTCCCGTCGTCCTGCGCTGGTCGCTTTCTGTCTGCGCCTTGAGCGACCAGGCCCCCACGTCTGGCGACGACGTGGTCTCCTCTCTCAACCCACTGGGCATGCTCTGCTGCCTCCTCCAAGGTTTGTAGTCTCTGGGCATGCACCAGAGTATAGATCTCTGGGCGCAGGCCCGACTCAAAGAGCTCCACCTGGTGCGGTCCGTCCCTGGCGACGTAAGGTACGCAGTTGAGTAACCGCGTGAACTCCTGAAAGTAGTCCAAAGCTGTCCGTTCGCTTTGCTGAAGATTCTTCAGATCATCTTCCAGCTTTTTCTTCATACTCGTGGAAAAGTACGTATCCAGAATCATCCTCTTGAACTCTGACCAGGGTAGCTGTCGAGTGATCTGGAACTCCAGAGGCTCCACCCGACGCCACCATGCATCAGCGTCCCCGTCTAAGCAGTGTACAGCCATATGTACCCTGTACTTCTGGTCAATGAAGAAGTCCCGAAATAACTTCTCCATTGACGAAAGCCAAGTCTCGATCTCCCACGGCTGGGTATTCCGCCCTGAAAACCTGGGCGGTCCCCGTTTACAGAATTGAGTAAGTTTGTCAGCAATCTCCTGCTCTTCCGCAGGAGTCAAAGGCCGGATTGCTCCCTGAGCAACAGGGGATGCCGCGGTCACCGGTCCAACTGGGGAAGCCACAGCAGGGGAGGGTGGTACGGGAGAACTCTCAGGGGGTGCAACAACAGGCTGCGCCCTCTGTTCTAACATCTGCGTCAGCCGACCCATGGCCTCCTCCTGACGCTGCACGGCCTCTGCCATCTGGGCCATCTGAGCCTGAAGCTCCTGCACCTCACTCTGCTGGCCCTGCTCGGACTCCTCCGGCTCGGGCTCAGGGGATTCAGGCTGAGAACGCGTCAACATTCTACGTCGCGGAGGCATCCTATCACAAGAAACCACACTCAGTATCATATCCCCCACACGACCCAATCTAGCGAAAGTCAAAGACATCCCCATATTTCTGTGACTTTATGTTGTCTGCAGCCAACATAACGGTTCACCAGAAATTAGGCATGTCGATCTCTCTTCTCTCACTGGAAGAGTCAAACAATAAATCAACGACTTTCGCAAATATCACGTCTCTCGTACCCTATCATCCTAGGGTCTGCCAAAAGCCTAGGGTTTTCTAAGTCCCAACTGACCTATCCCTAAGCTCTGATACCAACTTAATCTGTCACGCCCCGGAACCCGGGCTCGCCAACAGATCCGCCGTGCACACGGGATTTCCCGAGTACACGAAGCGCTGGTAACCTGCTCCGATATAATATGAACAATAAAAGAGCATAATGCAGAGCTGAAGTCGAAGAACCACATAGTATCTCATACTGGAACTAAAAATAAACTGTAATATGTACAATAATCTCCCAGCTCACCAAAATAATACAACCAGCCGACGAAAGCCAGACTCAAAATAAAAGGAGAATGTCACAGTCTGAGTGAAGGGTACAACGTCTATCTACAGCTCTCAGTCTCCCAGGAGATCTATCTACTCAGCGATCCCCTTACCTTTATCAGCCGCTGATAGCCTAGCAGCTCCCGCAGACGACTCTGCAAAATAAAGAAGAAGAAAGAGAAAAACAGTAATGGGGGTGAGAACTACCAGATAAACCAGTAGCCTCCCCTAGTGGGCAAAACCTCAACTCTGACGCACCCACTAGGACTACTAGAGGCCCGAAAGGAAAAAGTGGTAAAGCTGTAAGCAGAACTGCTGAATAAAGGGAAACCACCACTAGCATGCCTCTAAATGCAGTGCCAAAAGGAATGACTGTATGTATGCATCAGTATCTAACATGCCTGCCTGAATAAACCCAATCTTATGCCACCAGTAAAACTGGTACTGCCTGCTGCGCCTTGCCTGCCCAAATCGGGTATGCTGGCCAATGCATAACACCGATAGGGAATGAGAGTCTCAAGGACTCAAGCCTGCCTGTAACACACTCCGGAGTGGCACTCGAGGGGAGCGACCCACACGAGTAAAAGTACCTCAGTAATAAGTATCATAAGTGTCGTAAACAGCAGGACTGGATCATGACTATGATCAAAGTGGAAAAAGCCATCCACTAAGAAACCCTGATATGATGCCATAGTACTCAATAAGTGGGAAAAACCATCCACTAAAGAAAAGCCCGATCCCCTGCTGATGCCAAAAATAAACCAGACTCAACCCCATTCTGATGCAAGGATAAACATCTGGCCGACCGCCTACAGTCCGCGGTCACCGCAACACCCCACAAGTTTATAATCTAACATAACCTTGGCTATACTATTCCAAACCCCTGCTCATATTCGAGCGACAAGCAACTGAAAGCAAAAGAGAGCAATAAAACATGTCAAGTCTTAATATGATAGTGTAGCAATAAATAGTGGCCCTACCTGATGTCCGGGCATGCATGCAACTGTCTTTAAAAGTTGTAAAATAGTGTCAAAGATTTAAAAAGTCATTTGCATACGAGATTATAGCCTTTGTCTCAATCACAGTGTCCCAATATAAGTCATCATATCATCTGTGGAATTATATTAAATTTTAGGAGAGTTTGTCCCAGCGGTTCTCATCAATTGTCCTGTTAGTAGTCCTGTTAGTAGTCCTGTTAGTAGTCCTGTTAGTAGTCCTGTTAGTAGTCCTGTTAGTAGTCCTGTTAGTAGTCCCAATAGTTCTCATCAATTTAGTTTGTCCCAATTGTTCTCATCAATTGTCATATTAGTTTGTCCCAATTGTTCTCATCAATTGTCATATTAAATTTTAGGGGAGTTCCAGTAATCCCAGTGAGCTTGTCAAAAATGAGGTAAGCAACAACCGCCCACCTCGAACAGCTCAAATTACACCTCAGGTAGTCTCCTGGTTGTCCACAGTCTCCTAGAACTGCTGTCTGCCGAAAACGGTGCCCTACAGCAACACACATTGCACAGGGTGTAACTATAGTATTCATAAAAATACAGCTTTTGCTGTTTTTCAAATAGCACGAAAAGAGAGGAGTTTTTCACCTCTGTATAGTGCTCAGAAAAATCCAGAAAAATTACGGTTGCGTTCCTCGCGAAGAGTAGATCAAAATCGACTCTTTAAACGCCTCGATCTGATGCTCCTACGCCAAGATAAAAATCGGAGAAGTTGACACTGTCCAGAAATTTCCACAGCAGAAAGGGGGGTCAAAGAGACCTCGGGAAACGTGCCAAAAGTACGAAATGGAGCAAAGTGATCAACACGGAAATCGAAGCCTTACCTCTTAGGAACGCGCTGTCGCAAAAATCGTCCAAAAATTCCTCCTGGTTAGCCCACAGGGAATTTTCGACGGAACTGCGACGGGAAATGGGCCGAAAAAGAAAACCGTCGCAGTGCGCCGCGTCGCAGATAACTCACTAACTGTAACTCCAAAAATTCTAAAATTCTGAGGAGAGAGAGAGGAGAGAGAGAGGAAGAATTTTCGTAGAGGGCACTTTCTCTGGTTCTCTCTCTAAAGGCTCGAAAACCGAGGTGGGAAATGAGGAGGGGTGGGGGCTGCTATTTATAATGGGCTGAGGCTCCACACCAGATCCCGGGCAGAACAGCAAACACCGGAATGGACCATCCAGGACGCGCCACGTGTTGACAAAACAGGAAACAGCCTTGTGCAATGCCACTCAGAAGACGCCACGTGTCCACGTGGAGCACGGGCCCGGTCCCCGCGCCGGGTCTTCCGGAAAATGTTGGCCAATCCGGGTGCGCCACGTGTCACAGTCCCCGTGGGCTTCTAGAAGCCGGCCAGCCAATCGGGAGCCGCCACGTGGCACGGGGGGTATTCGGTGCTCCCGGTGCACGCCAGGCCCATGGACCGCGCACCCGAGCCCCCGCCCGCGCCTGCGCCGCCGCCCTCTGCCGCTGTGCCGCCGCTGCGCCGCCGCCCGCCGCCGTGCGCCGCCGCCCGCCGCCGCTCGCCGGTCGCCGCCGGCGGCCGGAACAGTAATTCCGGCCGGCGGTTACTGTTCCGGTGAACAGTACCAAGTGTGTGAAAAAATAAAGCGAATATACCGTTTTGATCGTTTTCGCGCGCTGAGTCCAAATACGACGTCCATTTCGCCAAATTCTCATCCGAAATTTTGCCGAAAGCTCCCGGAAAATTCCATTTGCTCCGATTTTCGCACTGAGTCTATATTAAATGTCCAATTTCGATTCTACAAGCTCTGCTTCACCGAATAAGCTCCCTACAGTCACTGTTTAATGTTGTACAGTTCCTGCGGGAGTCCGGATCATCACAATCTCCCCCTTTGGCGGTTTCGTGACAAAACACAGATCCACTAAAGAAAATTCAAAAAGATATTTTTGTTGCTATCACCATACAACAAAAATTTACAATGGAGATCCAAAAATTTAAAAACATGAGATAAACTCCTAAAAAAGACTCTAGACTTAGACATCTGTACTCTCTGCACAAAGAAATCATTCTTGACAAAAAGAGATCGTTAGATACCTCAAGAATATTTAGCATACAAAACCTAGTACAGAGATAGAGTTTATCTGATCATCATGACATTTGAGAATTCAGATATGTAAGAGAATCATAGTCAAAAACCAACATATCTTCTATGCAATTAAAAACCAAATGTCACAAAAAGTTAGTCCAACATCAACTTGTTAGTCATATTACATGCCGAAATAGTTAGTCGAATAGTTAGTCGAGACATGCAAACAATCACAAGATGAAAACCAAAGTTGAAGTTGAAGTGATACTTACCTTGATGTATACAAAATCTTCATCAGCAAGATTTTCACACTCATTGTTCAAGTTCCCTTGATGTTCACTTACCTTGATGTTCATTCACATCATCATTGTACCTTGATGCAGTCATCGTTGTTCATCATTGATGTATACAAGATCACAATTTTCACAATATCATTGTTCAAGTTCTCTAAACTCTCTCCCCCTTTTTGTCACAAACAAAGCCAAAGTTACCAAAAAAAAATTGAAGGAGAGTTAAAAAAAATATCAACGAAAATGTTCCGAAATTTAAGAACTAGAACTAAAAGTAAGTCCTAAAAACTGAGAAACCTGCACAAAAGGAGTAAAAATCTGCAAAAGAATAAAAGGATCCTGTATAAGAGAATTGTTAGTCAGATGATTCAGGCATCTGAATCTGAGTCAACCGAGGCGGAGTCTTCAGAGCTCGTGCAGCCCATCTTTGAGAACATCTTTTTCACCAGCTTGTTCATAGAATTGATCTTCTTGGTTAAGGTAATGTGAGCTGCCGTGATGAGCTCGAGCTCATTGGAGATTCTCGTATGTGCCTTCGAGATCTGTTCCTGCTCAACCGATAATCGTTGTTGTTCTTTGTAGATGGATGAGACTGATGCTTCGCCCGCTGGTGTGGGTGCTGGTTGTGATGGTGACGTGGAAGTGCCGCTACTAGGTTTCGTTCCGCTTGTTGGGACTGGAGTGACATGGGGCAATTGGTGAAGTGACTTCACGACGGTGGACTCATCGATCATGCCCAAACATTGATGATAAGTCGGTGAGGTAATGTCAACCTGAAATTTCTTCAAAATCCTTATTATAATCAGTGGAAATGGAATTCTCTCTGTGGGATGAGGGTGCTCAACATATCTTGTCATTCTATTCCAAATAATGTATGGAATGTTGATATTCAATCCCATTGTCTCAGACGGATGTCCTAAGAGATACAGAAATAGCATTCGATCCCATCTCAAAACTTTCGTCTGCAAATTTGGAAGGATATTATAACAAGTGATGAAGTTTAGAAATCGGTACTCAAGACGAAGTTCCTTGGATCTGATCGATTTCTCCGTTGATTGCGTTCCTTCCAAACAAATTCCCTTTATAACCATTTGCCACACAGTGTTCGTCAAAACCTTTCCCTTCAAGTAATTAACTCCTGTTTTGCTGGCAGGCATTCCCAAAACCTCGCCAATCAATTGTGGAGTAATTTTGAATCTTGTGCCTTGGATGTTCGTGTAAAATTCCATTGGACCGTTTTCAATTTCACGAAGGTGCCGTGCATTTGTATAGAAGGCCCTTACAAGATGCAGACAGTATCCAAGCACTTCTGGAAATCGACAAACTTGAATAAGGTTTGCTTGTTCAATTAGAACGCCAAACTCAGGAGAGTGATCTCGTAGAGCCTCTATATTGACATGTCTCTCACCAATGCATTCACGATTCTCAAATGCCCTTAGGCGATCCGAATTAACGAACACTTGTTCCTCCCGAGGTGGAGAATCCGGAATAATCGGTTCGTTAGCCATGAAACCTCGTGCTCGTCCAAACCGTCGAGCGAGTCGTTTCCTTTTCACTGAGATGGTTGGTGCAGTCATAGGTGCTTTACCTTTGTCCATGGGTGCTTTTTCTTTCGATGCATCGGACGCCTTTTGTTCAGGCAATGAGTCATCATCATCTGTCAATGCAGTCCAATCTACCTCGTGACAATCTACTTCTGTGTCGCTGATCACAAGAAACCCACCCTTTTGTTGTGTTTTCTTAGCTCTTTTTAACTTATTTGTGGCCCGAGTGTGCACCATAGTGACCAATAAGAGAATGATCCATGAGAATCCCATTGATCCAAGTGCTTTAAGAAGATTAAAATCCTGTGAGCAACAACTCAAGAACACATGAGAAAATTGTTAATTTTCAAAGATTGAAAAATTGTACCCAAACAATCATAATCATGTAGAGAGACTAAGAATCAAATTAGTTTTGCAAAAGGACTTTTAAAAATAGATCAATTGCATGATTTTCGAAAATCCTTATTATATGCCCTAAAACCGAAATTTTAGAAATCGAAGCCTAAAAATCCGTTAATCAGGAGAATACCTAGCATATAATCAAAACTAATCTACCCAGAGTTCTTATTTCAAAAGAAATTTGATCAAAAACCATCCACAAACAAAGTTGATCCAAGAATTTCATGACGTTTGTGGAAGAAGAGAGAAAAACGGTGAAAAACCGAGATTTTGATCAATAAAACTTACTTGGAGTTGAAGAACTTGAGTTTGAAAGCTTCCAGGAAGGATGAAATCTATAGAGAGAGGCTCTGGAAATTTTGGAACAAAAGATTGGAGTAAAAGAAATCAAAAACCCTTTTGTTCTTTATAAAACCTAGCCGCGATCCGGATCAGTTCATAACTGCGATCCGGATCGGCTACCCGCAGTGAGAAACTGCGTTCGGGATCCGGATCGGCAGATACAATCCGGATCGTCAGCCCGCAGAAGAATTCCTGCGTTCGGGATCCGGATCATCTAGCCCGATCCGGATCGGCTCCAACTTTTTCTTTAGAAAATTTCAGAGAAATTCAAGAAAAACCAGAAAAAGATTGTAAGCACAAATGTGTATCAACTTTAAACAAAAATCATCGTTTCATACAACAAGAATTAGATTATGCCAAATCTATCAATAATATCCAAAAATGAAACGAAAATTTACAAAAATTAAATCCCTTAAAATTGAACACCTTCAATTACATCTAACTTGATCTATGAGTAATGCCTTTATCAAATCATCAATTCAGTAAAGAAAATGAAATACAAAGATCAATAGATGTTTGAAATCCCAAATATAATAGATAATGTATCTAGACAATCTGTTGAAGAGAGTGGCTCTTTAAGCATCTTTCTTTAAAAACCCACCTTATACCAACCTTGAAATTTGACGGAGTCAAGTATTTCAACATGCATTTTACTTAATCAAAAATTTGAACAACCATGCTTGGTATACATGTGGTAGCTGCACACAATACTCGGACGACCGAGGTGGTAGCTCTTTCCTCCATGTGGTGGTAGTTTTCACACTCCTCATTGGGATGTAACTCTTTCCACATCTTTTGAGCATTTTACCTTTTCTATGACTCCCCCTCAATTGGCTATCAATTATTTAAGATATAAGTATTCAACCAAATATTGATCTCGATTTCATACTCGACTAAGCAGTCAAATAAGATAATGACTATACCAAGAGATCATAGAGAGAGAGAAATTGACTTTGATCACTTAGAAGATGATTTAATTAACATAAATGATCATTGCAACAGTGAAATATTATGATGGCAAAAGCATAATAAATTTCTAAATGTGCGAAAAGATGCAATTAAAGTCAATTATGATCTATGCTCAATTAATGTCCTATGTACAAACATAGACAATGAACAAAACAAAAACAAATACAAAACCTATCCTAAGCAAAGGTTTCAAAAAGAAGTTTATTTCAATGAAAGCATTCCAATTGCTTTTCGTAAATGAATAAAACGTTTTTGATCCAAAGGTTTTGTTAGAATGTCAGCTAATTGATCCTCAGTTGAAATATATGAAAGTTGAAGAGTATTTGATTCAACTAGCTCTCTAAGAAAATGATATCTAAGTTCAATATGTTTTGTTCTAGAGTGCAACACAGGGTTTTTAGAAATGTTAATTGCACTTGTGTTGTCACAAAGAATTGTTACCGAAGATGCTGAAATGCGGAAGTCGCTCAATACGCTTTTCATCCAAATGAGTTGAGTTGAGCAACTTCCAGCTGAAATGTATTCCGCTTCGGCAGTCGAGAGTGCTATGCAGTTCTGCTTTTTACTGTGCCATGCAACAAGGCAATGGCCAAGATAGAAGCATGCACCACTCGTGCTTTTCCGATCATCCACTGATCCTGCCCAATCGGCATCTGAGTATCCAACAATATCCAAACTTGTTCCCATAGGATACCAAATTTTGAAATTAATTGATCCTTTGATGTACCGGATGATCCGTTTCACCGCTTTCAGGTGAACCTCCTTTGGTGCTGATTGATATCTCGCGCAAATCCCAACACCAAAAGATATATCCGGGCGACTAGCCGTGAGGTAAAGTAGACTTCCAATCATACTTCGATACAGTTTCTCGTCTACATTCTCACTATGTGATTCACTTCCAAGTCCCTTGTGGCTAGTTCCCATTGGAGTCGGAAAATCTTTACAATTTTCTAGATCAAACGTTTTGACCAACTCCATTGCATACTTGGATTGACTCAAGTGAATACCTTCATTATTTTGTTTAATTTGCAATCCAAGGAAATAAGTCAATTCGCCCATCATGGACATCTCAAATTCGCTTTCCATGGTCTCCGCGAATTTAGAAGCATCATTATCTCTTGTTGCGCCAAATACAATGTCATCGACATAGATTTGTGCTACAATGAAATTGCTTTGATAATGCTTCACATAGAGAGTCCTATCAGCTCCCCCTCGAGTATAGCCCTTCTCCAAAAGGTGCTTTGTTAACCTTTCGTACCATGCTCGCGGTGCTTGTTTCAGACCGTAAAGAGCCTTTTTCAAACGAAAAACATGGTTAGGTTGTTTATGATCTACAAAACCTTTCGGTTGAGCCACATAAACTTCCTCATTTAAAAACCCATTTAGAAATGCGCTCTTAACAGTCCATTTGAAATAATTTGATTTTAAAACTGACAAGCAATAGCAAATAGTATACGAATGGACTCGAGTCTAGCTACAGGGGCGAATGTTTCATCAAAGTCTATACCTTCTACTTGAGAGTAGCCTTGAGCAACTAATCGTGCCTTGTTCCTGATGATAGTACCATCCTCATTTTTCTTGTTCTTGAAGATCCATTTGGTACCTATCACATTGTGTTGCTTTGGAGGCTTCGTTAATTCCCAGACTTTGTTTCGCTCAAATTGATGGAGCTCTTCCTGCATTGCTTTAATCCAGTAGTCATCCTGAAGAGCTTCATCTATGTTCTTTGGTTCGATTAAAGATACGTAGCAAGCGAATCCACAAACCAACTGCCTCCGAGTTCTAACTCCTTCTTGTGGATCTCCAATAATATTCGATTCCGGATGATCCTTGGAGATTCGTAACGTTTGTTGAAACGGAGTACTCGGAGATACATGAGATGATTCCTGCACATCAGATAAACTCGAAGAACCATTAGATGCATCATTAATATTGGAAGTATTATTATGAGAAGATGCATTAGCAGGAGAATCATTATCTAGAGAGATATCGAGGGTAGATTTTCCAGATCCAAAGTGAAAAGCTTAATCTACTTTAACATTTATAGATTCTACGATCGTCTTAGATTCAATGTTAAATACTCGATATGCTCTGCTATTCGTAGAATAACCCAAAAAGATCCCTTCATCACTTCGAGAGTCGAACTTTCCAAGTTTTTCACGGTCACGTAAAATGTAACATCGACTCCCGAAGACACGAAAATATTTGATGTTGGGTTTTCTACTAAACCACAGCTCATATGGTGTATTTAAAGTTCCTGGGCGCAAGTAAACTCTATTAATGACATAGACAGCGGTGTTCACGGCTTCAGCCCAAAAATGTAGCGGTAAATTCCGGCTATGAAGCATCACACGCGCCATCTCTTGAACAACCCGGTTCTTGCGCTCAACAACACCATTCTGCTGAGGTGTATAGGGTGCCGAGAATTCATGTTTAATGCCATTTGAAGTGCAAAAATCAATGAATTTTGAATTTATGAATTCTCCACCTCTATCACTTCTAACACGAATGATCTTTTCATTCTTTTCAATCATAATACGATGGCAAATCTCATGAAAAGAGTCAAACGTATCAGCTTTCTCTTTTAAAAATGCTACCCAAGAAAACCGAGAGAAATCATCAATCAATAAAAAAATGTACCATTTACCTCCCAAAGATGGTTGACGGGTCGGCCCCATTAGGTCCATGTGCAAAAGTTCCAAGGGCCGTTTTGTACCAACGTGGTTCAAGTTCTTGTGTGCAGTCCTAGACTGTTTTCCCTTTTGGCAACCACCACACACAATGTTTTGTTTAAATAAAAGCTTTGGAACCCCCTTGACCACGTCCTTGCTTGAAATTCTAGTAAGTTCCTTAAAATTTAAGTGACCTAGCCTTTCATGCCAAAGAGTTTCATTATTCAAGGCGGCTAAGTTACATTTTTCAGAAAATTTATTAGGAACAACATAACAATTGTTTTTAGATCTAACCCCTTTTAAAAAGAAGACATGGTCCTTATCAGTTACAACGCATTCAACAGATGAAAAGTTAACTGAAAAACCATTGTCGCAAAGTTGACTTATGCTTATGAGGTTAGTCTTAAGGCCATCAACAAATAAGACGTTTTTCAAAATTGGGCCATCTGGAATAGCTACCGTTCCTTTTCCAACAATTTTGGAAGATAGACCGTCTCCGAAAACAACGTGTCCTCCGGAGATTTTCTCAAGATTTTGAAAACTATTTTTGTCACCGGTCATGTGACGGGAACACCCGCTATCCAGATACCAAGACGAGCTATCATATGCATGCAAGGAAACATTGGAAACAAAACAAGGGAAAATTTCACCTTTGCGCACCCAAACCCTTTTGGAGTGCGTCGGTAATGGTCGTGAAGTTATATGCCTAGGTGAAGGCGTCTTGTTATAGCGATTGTTGTTCCTTGATGAGATCGTCTTGCGCGATGAACTACCAAGTCTCTTTTCATTTGAAAAGTTTTGCTTTGATTTTCGGGGAGGAGCCTTTTTGGTAGTTGTTGCAAGAGGTCCTTGAGATGAGCGTTCGACTCCCGTCTTGCAATATCTTCTTATGTGCCCTGAAACACCACAACGAAAACATACCTTAGATCTTGACGATCCCGAAGAGGATGAAGTAGGCTTGTTGTCGTTGTTTGTCTTGAATTCCGGTGTCGGAGGAGGAGATGCCGACTGAGGCACAAAAACTGTCTCACTCGAACTTGGACTGTTTCCAGTTTGAGTGTATCCGAGGCCGAACCGATTTGATTGACCAAGACCAAGAAGTCTATCCAACTTACTCCTTCCTGAAGAGAATCGCTGTAAGTCATTCTTGAGTTGGAAAATGGTCTTTATCATTTCCAGGTTATCCTGTCGAGCCTCGTTGTAGAGCTTTGAGAAGTGATTCGCGTTATCCACCAGATTTGTATGTTCCTTCTCAAGTTGCTCATTGGACTCTTGAAGGGAAGCATTTGCCTTTATCAGGTTTTCCCTTTCCACTTCAAGAGCGTTTGAGAGAGAAGTCGCCCTTTTTGCTTCTTCTTCGAGATCATGCACTCTCCCTCTCAAACTCTTGTTTTGCTTAGCCACTTTCTTTGAGTCCCTCAAAAGTCTGTGATAGGCTAGAGCAAATTCTTCACCTTCCGAATCATCCGATTCGTTGTCCGTTGCGTTCTTTTCAACAGTTGAGTTGGACAACGACTCGGATGTACTTGCCATAAAGCACATGAAGGGTGAAGATACGGACGCGTGGAATGCGGCGGAGCTCTTTTCTTCATCACTCGAAGACGACTCGTTTGACGTTGAGTTGTCATCCCACGTGACGACCTGCATCGCCTTCTTCTTTGCCGGATACTTGTTAGGACACTCTGTTGCAATGTGGCCGTAGCCTCGACATTTGAAGCATTGAAGTTGTCCTTCTGAACTTTTCTTATCCTTTGAGAAGTTCTCTTGCTTTCTTGACTTGTAACTTGAAGTACCCTTGCCTTTGTTCGACTTTCCGAAGGATGGAGATTTGCTTGAATTACCCCTCCGAAAGTTGCGGCGAAACTTCCTTGTCAAGAGAGCGAGCTGCTTCTCAAATTCCTCCATAGAAAGGTTCTCGTCATCGTCTGAGGAGGATGTATCCGCGTCTTCTTCCTTAGTTGTTTTCAACGCATAACCTGAAGACTTAGAAGTGGATGCCTTTCCAGAAGAATTGTTAGTAGTAAACGTCATTTCATAAGTTTGTAATGAACCAACTAATTCTTCTACACGTATTTCGTCCAGGTGTTTAATAGTTTCAATGGCAGTAACCTTTGGGCGAAATCGTTCAGGAAGAGTTCTTAAGATCTTTCTTACAATCTTAAATTCTGGAATCTTCTCTCCCAGATTAGCACATGAGTTTACGATGTCTTGCAATCGTGTATAGTAGTCCGTGAAAGATTCATTTTCTGCCATTAAGATAGAGTCAAACTTGCTCGTAAGCATTTGCAGTTTCTGAATCTTCACGAGGTTAGTTCCCTCATGTGTAACCTGAAGAACATCCCAGATTTCTTTTGCAGTCTCACATGCCGAGACGCGAGAGAATTCAGTTTGAGATAAGGCATTAAAGATAGCATTAATTCCCTTGCCATTGTAAGAAGATGAATCTAACTCTTCCTTGGTCCATTTCGACCTAGGTTTTAAGGTGCGAACATCACCAATAAATTCAGTTGGATTAGACCATCCTAATTCAATTGATTGCCACACCCGTTCGTCGATGGAAATCAAAAAGGCTTTCATCCGTACTTTCCAGTACGCATAATTTGTTCCATCGAAGAACGGGGGTCGGTTGATGTTTCCACCTTCAACCATTGTTTACAACCCTATTCCCGCTCCGATACCACTTGTTGGGTTATATGTAATAAGGATCTAAATAGGGGAAAAAACACCTAGAGGGGGGTGAATAGGTGTAAACGTATAAACACTCAAAAATCGTTGCGATAAAAACCCAATGCGGAAATAAAAAATAATACGCAAGATTTTTACGTGGAAAACTCCATCACCGGAGTAAAAAACCACGGGACCGATAACACGGCAGAAATCCACTAGAATTAAAACACGTACAAGGTAATTTACCGTACACAATTACGACTCAACCTTTTCCATACGCTCCTAGAGGATCTTCTCCGCTCGCTCCGCGACGCTTCTCGAATCCACGATCTGCGCCCAACGCCGAATCCACGGCGTCCAACGTCGAATCCACGACGTCCGACCGAATCCACGGTCTTCACCCAATAGCACCCTTCGAATCCACGAACGTGCCTCGCTCCGAATCCACGAGAGCGGTTGAACCTTGAATCCACAAGGACACGCGAATCCACGCGCCGATTTTTGGGGTAAATCGTTGTTTTGGGTGGTGATGATCCGCCGAATACTTAGATCAAAGATAGATCGGAAATACCATCTAAGTATTCATTAGTTTGATTCAACTCAAGATGTGAGTATGAAAACCTAGAATCAAACTAATCAATATAGATGAAGAAACATAGAGTATTCTCTAATGATTTCCTTTCTTCTCTATATGTGGATCTAGAGCCGTATAAGATGATACAAGAAAAATGACGGCTATCTGGATTCACTGGATTAACCCTAGAAAAAGAGTCATAGGGTCTATTTATAGGTTAGAAACCCTAGGAAGGAGATAAGAATCAAAAACCTAACATTTCTGGAGATTTTACGGACGGCGATCCGGATCGGATTAGCTGTGATCCGGATCGTCGTAACGAGTCAGGCAATTCCAGAAAAACGAAGGTTCGGGATCCGGATCGAAGTGCTTGATCCGGATCGTTCATACAGTTCACCAAACATCAACGTTCGGGATCCGGATTGCGAAGCCTGATCCGGATCGTTCAAGGAAGATGGTAAACTCAGTGTTCGGGATCCGGATCAAGAGAGGCTACGATCCGGATTGAACTGATGTATGAACGAACCACCTTCGGGATCCGGATCGAACAACCCGATCCGGATCCTGAACATGTCCCAAGTCCAGTTTTTGATTTTTATGCAATGAAAGATTCTTCCAAGTGTTTCTACACTACAAGAAGTATTCGGATCACACAAAATCTTTAGTAAAACATACCTGATCCTTTTGAATTCTTCTTTCTTGAGATTGAGTTAAACGATCCAACTTTCTTCACCTTCAATCTTCAAGACTTGAGACTTTCACGAAACTACGCCAACTCAAATTCCGTAACATTGCTCACTTTGGGTGTCCTGCCGCGAGACGAATCCGCCTTCTCATACTCAGGCAGCTTTTCCGCTAAGGCGATTGCAGAGCCCACGTCTTGCACGTCGCGCCCCACAAGTTCTTTGTTCGCCCATGGTTGGAGTCGGTCAAGAAAAAAGAATAGACAATCTTCTTCCGCCATGTTGGTGATGGACAACATCAACTTGGAGTACTTCTTGACATACTCCTTGAGAGTCCCGGTATGTTTGAGCCGTCGAAGTTGCCTCCTCGCAAGATATTCGACGTGCTCGGGATAGAACTGCGACTTAAGCTCGCGCACAAAGTCCGCATAAATCTTCAATTCGCATTGGCCATTCTCGGCCTCTGCGGATCGCCGACGCCACCACAGCATCGCATCGTCAGTGAGGTACATGGATGCGGCCTGGACTTTTTCCTCCTCCTCGTCTAGCCGCAGCGCCTTGATGTAGCGCTCCATGTGCCATAGAAAGTTGTCGATTTCTTTTTCGTCGCACGTTCCCCTAAAAGATTGAGGCTCGGGGACACGTACCTTTGAAGCATACTCCTTGTGAGGTTCAGGATCACGCCCCACCGCTTTCTCAAGGATTGTCACCCGTGACTTGAGGTCCTCGACCTCATCGAACCGGGCAACAAGATCCTCGATCATGGTATTTCGCTCCACGTCTCGACGAGTAATGGTCTCCTGAAGCTTTTGAAGTTCGGAGCGAAAGGTTGTCATTGTAGTAGTAACACTTTCCTCCATTCTGCGAATGTTATCAACAAACATTCCAAAAGTTTCAGCCAAATCAGAATATCGTTCACCCATTTTTGCCACGACATCCTCCAATAACGCGAGGCAGTCCTCCAAAGGAGCGTCATCCCTCGTGATGGCCCGCCGCTCTTTGCGCCTGCCTCGCCTGGACTGCTTTGAAGGTTCAGCCGCAGTATCGGTGATGCCTGCATCTGATGTTGACATGGTTCCTAGCTCGAACCGGCTCTGATACCAACTGTCACGGACATAAGCTTTTCGCCTAGCAAAAGTTCGTGTGGCGCCCGCCTTCCTGCTCGAAGAGGGCAAGCCTTGCTCTCCATTTGCTAGCCCGGACCTTAGCACTCTATGACTAAGTGCAAAAACAGAGAAAAGAGAAAGGAGTAGAAGTTCCACAGAAAAACTAAGTACTCTCTTTACTTAGAAAATGGCAACTATAAGATACAATTCTTTCTTTGTTACTTTGGCCTTAGCCAACTCCACTATTTATAGGTTCATGTACATAACTCACCCACTAAGCCTACACTTAATGTTGGGTTATGATTAATTGGATCTAAATAGGAAAAAAAATACCTAGAGGGGGGGTGAATAGGTGTAAACTGTAAACACTCAAAAATCGTTGCGCAATAAAACCCAATGCGGAAATGAAAAATAACACGCATGATTTTTACGTGGAAAACTCCAAACCGGAGTAAAAAACCACGGGACCGATAACACGGCGAAATCCACTAGAATTAAAACACGTACAAGGTGATATACCATACTCACTTACGACTCAACATTTTCCATACACTCCTAGTAGATCTTCTCCGCTCGCTCCGCAACGCTCCTCGAATCCACGATTTGCATCCAACGCCGAATCCACGGCGTCCAACGTCGAATCCACGACGTCCGACCGAATCCACAGTCTTCACCCAGTAGCACGTCTCGAATCCACGAACGTACCTCGCTCCGAATCCACGAGAGCGGTTGCACCTTGAATCCACAAGGCCACGCGAGTCCACGCGCCGATTTTGGGAAAATCGTTGTTTTTGGGTGGTGATGATCCGCCGAATACTTAGATTAGAAATAGATCGGAAATACCATCTAAGTATTCATTAATTTGATTCTACTCAAAATCTGAGTTTGAAAACCTAGAATCAAATTAATCAATATAGATGAAGAAACATAGATTTATTCTCGTTATTTCCTTTCTTCTCTATATGTGGATTTTTCTATTTCGGTTGTATACGGATCTACCCTAAAAAATGAATCATAGGGTCTATTTATAGGTTTGAAACCGTTGGAAGAGGATAAGAACAAAAAACTAACCTTTTCTGGAATTTTACAGGACGACGGTCCGGACTGGAATTATGGCGGTCCGGACTGTCGTAGCGAAACAGACTTTTTCCATAAAAACATACCTTCGGGGTCCGGACTGTAATTTCCACGGTCCGGACTGTTCATGCAATTCCTGCAAATTCCACGTTCGGGGTCCGGACTGAAGTGACCAGGGTCCGGACTGGAATTGCGCATGAACTATCCTATGTTCGGGGTCCGGACTGTAATGTCAGGTCCGGACTCTGAACATGTAGTATATCTAGTTTTTTATTTTTATGCAATTAAAAATTCATCCAAGTGTTTCTACACTATAAGAAGTATTCGGATCACCAAAAATATTTAGTTAAACGTACCTGATCCTTTTGAATTCTTCTTTCTTGAGATTGAGGTATATGATCCAAACTTTTTCATCTTCAATCTTCAAGACTTAATCAATTTCACGAAATACGCCAACACAAATTCCTTAACAATCTCCCCCTTTGGCGGTTTCGTGACAAAACACAAATCCACTCAAGAAAATTTAAAAAGATATTTTTGTTGCTATCACCATACAACAAAAATTTACAATGGAGATCAAAAATAAAATTAAATACATGAGATAAACTCCTAGAACAGACTCTAGACTTAGACATCTGTACTCTCTGCAAAAAGAAAACATTCTTGACAAAAGAGATCGTTAGATACCTCAAGAATTTTTGCATACAAAACCAAACACAGAGATAGAGTTTATACTCATCATGACATTTACAAATTCAGATATGTAATAAGATCTCAATCAAAAAGCAACATATCTTCTAAGCATTCAAAATCCAAATGTCATAGAAAGGTTAGTCAACAAGCAACTTGTTAGTTATATTACATGCCCAAATAGTTAGTCAAATAGTTAGTTGAGGCATGCAATCACACATTATAAAACCAAAAGTTGAGGTCATACTTACCTTTCATAGTTCAAAGTTGTTCAAAATTCACAACCATAAGACTGTCATTTTCGATCATTGTATCATTGCTTGTCTCTCTCTCCTCCTTTTTGTCACAAAACAAGCCAAAATTACAAAATAAAAGGGAAGTGTTAAAAGTTCAAAACAAGAACGTGTGAGAACTACAGAACCTGCAAAAGAAAAGTTAAAGATTAGAATAAACATTACTCAGAGTCCTCTGAACTAACGCACCCAAGTTTTTGAAAGATTTTCTTGATTCGCTTGTTCATCGACACCTGTTCCTTTTTAACTCCACGAATTTCTTCCTTCATTTCGATGAACTCATTGGACATGCGCTCTTGCTCGGAAGAGAGACGCTGTTGTTCTCTATAAATTGAAGTAACTGAAGCATCATCGTCTGAAGGTGAAGAACGTGGATGCTGAGCTGCAGGTGGTGGTGGGACTGAAGCTGTTGACGCTGAAGTTGATTGTCTACGCCTGAGAGGAGGTGAGGGAGGTTCATCTTGTTTCGTTGGTAGGGACTTTATGACCGTTGTCTCATTGATTGTTCCCAAACTATGCATATAGGTCGATGAAGAAGTATCGACTTTGAATTTTTTCAAAATCCGCATAATAATTATTGGGAATGGAAGTCTCTCTGTAGGATGAGCATTGTTCACATACCTCCCCATCCTCGACCAGATGAGATAAGGAATGTTGAAGTTTGATCCCAAGGCCGCTGTGGGATTTCCCAGAAGATAAAGGAATAACATCCTATCCCATCGAACAACTTTTGTTTGCATATTTGGAAGAATGTTATAGCAAACAATAAAGTTCAAGTATCGGTATTCCGGTCGAAGTTCTCTAGAAAAAACAGAATTCCCTGTCGATTGACTGTCTGGAAGACAAATTCCATCAACGACCACTCTCCATGAGTTGGTGGAGAAGCTATGACCTTTTAGATAGTGCGTTCCTTCAGCCCGTGCCTTCATCCCCAACACCTCTCCAATTAGTTGTGGAGTGACCTTGATCTTAATATTTCTGACCATAGTGTGAAATTCTCTCTGTCCGTTATCAAGATCTCTCTGTCCGTTATCAAGATCAATCAACTTTGATCCATTCTGATAGAACATCCTGACAGAGTGAAGACAATATCCTGAAGATTCGGGGAAGTTGCAAATCGGTGCAAGTCCTGCTTGATCAAAAAGTGTTCCAAATAATGCAGAGCGCTCCTTTAAAGCTTTGACATTTACATGTCGCTCGCCAATGCATTCTCTTTTCTCAAAGTCCGTAATCCTCTCAGAGCTTATGAAGTCTTGCGGAGAAGGTTGGCTTGCAAGTGGTTCTTCAAATGAAATACCCCGAGCACTCCCTCTTTTCCTTGCAATGCTTTTTCTCTTGGTTTTGACTGGACTTAGTTCCATTGGGGCTTTTCCTTTCTCAGCAGCAGTAGGCGGAGCCTTTACCTTGGAGGTTTCAGCAGGGGCTTTCCCTTTTGAGGCAGTAGGTACAGTGGCCTCCACCAAGAGGTCATCCCAGTCAATTGATTCTGTTTCTGATTCAGAATCTGAGTCTTTTTGAGCTTTCCTAGCCCTCTTGGGCTTGTTAGTTGTTCGAGCATGAACCATAGCAGTTAGAAGGAAGATTACCCAAGTGATCACCATTGCTGCTAATGCTTGTGAGAGAAAAATCCCGCGAACAACAACTCAAGAACACGAAAAGAAAATTGTTGATTTTCAAAAATTGAAAAAATTATACCCAAACAATCATCATCATGTAGAGAGACTAGAAATCAAATTAGTTTTGCAAAAAGAATTTTAAAAATAGATCAATCCCATGATTTTCAAAAATTCCTATTATATGCCCTAAAACCGAATTTTCAGAAATCGAAGCCTAAAAATCCGTTAATCAAGAGAATACCTAGCATATAATCAAAACTAATCTACCCAGAGTTCTTATTTCAAAAGAAATTTGATCAAAAACCAATCTCAAACGAAAAAAATACAAGATTGCCATCACGTTTTGAGCAAAAAAATGAAAAACAGTGAAAAACCGAGATTTTGATCATAAGAACTCACTTTGAATCGAAGAAGATGGGTTGGGAAGGCTCCAAGACGATTGTTTTCTAGAGAGAGAAGGTCTGGAGACTCAGAAACAAAAGATTGAAGTAAAAGAAAATCAAAATCCTTTTGTTCTATATAAAACCCTAGCCGCGGTCCGGACTGCCTCAAGAATCCAGTCCGGATCGGCTTACCCGCAGGAATACCTGCGTTCGGGGTCCGGATCGGCTTGTCAGTCCGGACCAGCTCCAAACTTTTTCTTCAGAAAAATTCAAAAAAATTCCAGAAAATCCAGAATTGATTGTAAGCACTTTTGTGTATCAACTTTAAATGAAAATCATCGTTTCATATAACTAGAAATAGATTATGCAAAATCTATCAAAAATATCCAACTAACGAAACGAAAATTTATAAAAATTAAATCTCTTAAAGTTGAACAACTTCAATCACATCTATCATGATCTTATGAGTCATGCCTTTATCAAGTCATCAATTTGGTAAAGAAAATGAAATACCAAGATCAATAGATGTTTGAAATCCCAATATGTTAGATAATGTATCTAGTCAATCTGTTGAAGAGAGTGGCTCTTTGAGCATCTTTCATTAAAAGTCCCACCTTATACCAACCTTAAAATTTGACAGAGTCAAGTATTTCAACATGCATTTTATCTAATCAATTTTGAAAAACCATGCTTGGTATACATGTGGTAGTTGCACACAGTACTCGGACGACCGAGGTGGTAGCTCTTTCCTCCATGTGGTGGTAGTTTTCACACTCCTCATTGGGATGTAACTCTTTCCACATCTTTTGAGCATAAAAATTTTCATTTACTCCCCCTCAATTGGCTATCAATTATTTAAAATATAAAGTATTCAACCAAAAATTGATCTCGATTTCATACTTGACTCAATTGTCAAATAAGATAAAAACTAAACCAAGAGATCATTTGAGAGAGAAATTGACTTTGATCAAAACAAAGATGACTTAATTGACATAAATGATCATTGCATCAAATGAATTATTATGATATCAAAAGCATAATAAATTTCTAAATATATAAAAGGATGCAGTTAAAGTCAATATAACTAATGCTCAATTTATATTCTATGTACAAGCATAGATAATGAACAAAAACACAAAACAAAACCTAACCTAAGCATTGGTTTCAAAAAGAGATTATTTCAAGGAAAGCATTCCAATTGCCTTACGCAAATGAATAAATCGTTTTTGATCCAAAGGTTTTGTTAAAATGTCAGCTAATTGATCCTCAGTTGAAATGTAGGAAAGTTGAAGAATATTTGATTCAACTAGCTCTCTTAGAAAATGATATCTAAGTTCAATGTGTTTTGTTCTTGAGTGCAACACAGGATTTTTGGAAATGTTTATAGCACTTGTGTTGTCACAAAGAATGGTTACCGAAGTTGCTGAAATCCGGAAGTCGCTCAACACACTTTTCATCCAAATGAGTTGGGTTGAACAACTACCCGCTGAAATATATTCCGCTTCGGCAGTCGAGAGTGCAATGCAGTTTTGCTTTTTACAATGCCATGCAACTAGGCAATGGCCAAGATAAAAACATGCACCACTCGTACTTTTTCGATCATCCACAGATCCTGCCCAATCGGCATCTGAATATCCTACAATGTCAAGACTTGTTCCCATAGGATACCAAATTCCGAAATTTACGGTTCCTTTGACATACTGGATGATCCTTTTCACCGCTTTCAGGTGATCCTCCTTTGGTGCTGATTGATATCTCGCGCAAATCCCAACACTAAAGGATATGTCCGGGCGACTAGCCGTGAGGTAAAGTAGACTTCCAATCATGCTGCGATAAAGCTTCTCGTCTACATTCTCACTAAGAGATTCACTTCCTAATCCCTTATTGCTAGTTCCCATTGGAGTTGGAAAGTCTTTAGAATTTTCTAAATCAAACTTCTTGACCAACTCCAGTGCATACTTGGATTGACACAGATGAATGCCTTCTTCATTTTGTGTGAGGACCTGGATCCCCACGATGTGATTACTGGTTGACCAGCAGCTTCTGGAGGCCTATATGGCGCGTCGGTGGTGTTTGTGCACCAATTGGTCACTAGAGATGGACTCAGAGTGTTGAATGGATCATAAGAATAGTCAGATGACCCCGTCGAGTGCTTAGAATTGGTTTTGCGCGCAATGGATATCAAATTTAGACTCAGCGCGAAAATTCGGATTAAGAACGCCTTTCCGGGGAGCCTTCGGCAATTTTTAGGATTGGAATTTGGCAAAATGGATGCCGGATTTGGACTCAGCGCGTGAAAACGGTCAATAATGGGCTATTTACATGTTTTTTTCGGAGTTGGCTACAGAAAACTTACTGTTCACTGCCGAACAGTAACTCCGGCACGGCGGGTAGCTCCGGCGATGGCGGAGGGCGGCGGCACGACGGCGGGCAGGCACGGGAGCGACGGCGGGCAGGCGCGGGCAGCGCACAGCGCCGCGGGCAGGCGCGCGGGTCCACCCGCGCCGTCGTGCACCGGAGGCGGGCCACGTGGCATGGCAGGATTGGTTGGCTCTGCAGGCTTGGTCCACGGAATAGACCGCGGGTGTATGGTGGACCGTGGGTGACACGTGGCAGAGTGTCTTGGCGGCGGTGGTTGTGCGCCGGGGTCCACAGAGCGGGCGCAGGGCCGCCTCGGGGCGCGTGCAAGCAGAGGCGGCAGGCGGCGGCACAGGCGCGCACATGGCCGCTGTCGGCCTTTCCCGCGCTCGGTGCGCGCCACGTGTCGGCACCACGGCGGGCCACGTGGCGCGATGTGGGTGGATGGTTTTGGTGTGTTTGTGTTCGGCGGGCCACGTGGCGGAAATCCAGTGGGGCTGCTTCGGTGTGCGGTGTGCGGCGGGCTACGTGGAGGCCCGACGGGAATTCGGGCCCGCACAGTGTGGCCAGGGCCCAACACTGTAGCGGCCCGAAAGAATCGGGCGCTCGGAATTTAGGACATGGCCGTCATTTTCGGATTTGTTTCTGGAGCCTATAAATAGCGATCCGAGCCTTCTTCTTTCCCCTTTTTTCCGCCATTTCCGAGCTGCAAAACGACTTGAGGCCTCAGCAAAGTTGATCCCCACGCAGTGCTGCATCCATCTGCAGAGTTTGGGATTTTTGGTGGCACGCTTATCGAGGTTTCCATTTTTAACGGCGCGGCGCGACGCTCGTCCATTTGTGTTCCCCTTCGTCGCATTTCGGGCGAGAACTGGCCCGCCTACTCCGACCATATTTTCGAGCGATTTCTTTTCGCTGTTGGATCCGGGACAGGTAAGGCTACGATTTTGGTTTCTTCAGAGTTTTCCTCGTTTCGCGCTTTTCGAGGAGTTTTTCCATGCTTACTGGGTCCCCTTTTTTCTGATGGAATTTCTGGACAGCGACACCTTGCCGGATTTTTATCTCCACAACCGGGCATCGGTTGGAGACGTGCATGTACACTTTTTTTCATCTACTCGACGCGAGGATTATCACCGTATTTTTATTGGATTTTTCTGAGGCTTTCCCGGAGGTAGATTTTTCTTCCTTATCTGTGCATGGAAATACAGATGTATGGTTGTGTGTTTGTGAGCGCCCTGTGTTGTGGAATTTGTAACTCGGCCTACGGGCTCGGAATTTGGCGTGCAGGTACTCGTTTTGAAGGTATCGACGCGAGGGAACGCGATACTATTTTGTTGGATTTTTCTGGCTTCTTGCCGCAGGTGGAAAATCCGCATCTTTGGGACTGTTCCAACAGAACTGTACGTACTTGGATATTTTGGAATAAAATGTAATCTTGAACCTTATTGTTGTACCCAGGAAGGTTCGCGACTGATTCTGAACCTGTTGGAACTGGAGAAAATTGGAGATAGTGAATTCTGGGTGTTTTCAACTGTTTGGAGCCGAGGCTCGCACAACTTATACCGAGGGAGCAGTTTTAGCAGATTTTGGACTGAGAGCGTCTACACTCTTCGCCGACCCCCCAGGTTTGCCTTGGATTGAGCACTTCAGGTGGGTAAGCTTAATTTGGTAACTGTATGAGGTTCTTATATCATGGTGAATGCAAGTGCACATGTGGGATATCACCCCTCTATGATTGATAACAGGCATATTGTTGTACAACCGATATGAGCGAGAGGTAAGCAAGGAATGACCTACTTGGGGGAGATTGGTATACCATAGTAGGAATATTTCAGCATGCTTACTAATATATGTTTCACCCACTTTTATTATTTATGAGGACAAGCATGCTTGCATGGACATGTAGTTAGGCCATCTTTTACTGCTACACTACGTTTGGAACTTGACTTAGGAGAAACCATGTATTCCTTTTCTCCTTCTTTGTTAGTCAGGTGGTATGTGTTGCTCAGGTTCGAGCAGGGGTTCTGGGTAGTGTAGTCGGGACTTGGTGTCTGGGACAGGTTTGATTAGTTGTGGGGCTTTGCGGCAACCGCGGATATTGGGCGGTTGACCGGACATTTATTTATGCACCAGATTGGGTATCTGATTTCTCTAGTGGACAGAGTTTTTCACTATTGAGTATTTTTGCATCTGATTGAGGACCGAGGCTTTCTTTAGTGGTTGGGCTTTCCCACTTTGATCAGAGTCATGATCCAGTCCTGCTGATTTACGATACTTGTTACTGAGGCAATTTACTCGTGTGGGTCGCTCCCCTCGAGTGCCACTCCGGAGTGTGCGATTTTCAGACTTCGAGTCCTTGAGACTCCCATCCCCTATCGGTGTTATGCGTAGGCTGGCATACCCGATTTGGCAGGCACAGCAGGACGTACCAGTTCTACTGGTGGCATTAGGTTGGGTTTATTACAGACACTTGCTTTATAGTTGCACTCGTGTCAGGGGGACCGAGTGGAGTCTAGTAGCTGTGTTTAGACCAGTGCTAGTGTTGTTGGGAACTGTGTGGGGATACGGTGGTCCCAGAGTCATTGTGAGTTGTTGACCGTTGTATAGCAGGCATAGGCAGGCAGGGCAGGCATAGCAGGCATAGGAAGGCAGGGCAGGCATAGCAGGCGTAGGCAGGCATGGCAGGCATAGCAGGCATAGCAGGCATAGGCAGGCAGGGCAGGCATAGCAGGCATAGGCAGGCATGGCAAGCATAGCAGGCATAGGCAGGCAGGGCAGGCATAGCAGGCATAGGCAGGCATGGCAGGCATAGCAGGCATAGGCAGGCAGGGCAGGCATAGCAGGCATAGGCAGGCAGGGCAGGCACAGCAGGCATGGTAGGCATAGCAGGCATAGGCAGGCAGGGCAGGCATAGCAGGCATAGGCAGGCATGGCAGGCATAGCAAGCATAGGCGGCATGGCAGGCATAGCAGGCATAGGCAGGCAGGGCAGGCATAGGCAGGCATGGCAGGCACAGCAGCATGGCAGGCATAGCAGGCATAGGCAGGCATGGCAGGCATGGCAGGCATGGCAGCATGGCAGGCATAGCAGGCATAGTAGGCATGGCAGGCAGTGCCAGTGATTACTGGTCTATCGATTGGGTCGATTGTGCACTTCATGTGCTGGTGGTTGCATACCGCCCTTTGGTTCTTCCCTTTTGGGCTTTTAGTTAGAGGCTTGGTAGCTGTTGAGGGTCTCCAGCTTCCTTATTTCAGTCTTTACGGTTTTGGTTAGCTTTTGTATTTTGAGGACTTAGTGGGCAGACCGTCGGGTCTGGCGGTGGTACCCACTGAGAACTCCCTTTTTGGTGTAGTTCTCACACCCTCTGGGGGTTTTCCCCCTCATTTCTTTCCTCTTCTCTGTTTTGCAGAGTCCTAGCGGATGTTGCTGATTCTGCGATTGTTGATCGAGGCGAGAGAGTTGCGAGATAGATCCCTACTCGTCGTTGGAGAGTAGCGGTACCCCTTCAGAGGAGATCTACAGCAGATTAGTTGTTTTAACTTTTTCCTCTTTGAGAGACTGATGTAGTGAGGACAATATGTACCGTGAGACTGTACACCCGTTGTATTTATCGGAGTTACCTCCCGGTTGAGTCCAGAGCTTGTACATGAGGATATTGTATGATTATCATTTTGGGAGACAGACTATTGTATTATTCCAGTTGAACAGTGATTGATTTTTAGTTATACAACAGATCTTTTATTTATAGCTCTGATATTTTGTTTAGCTTGTAGTACTTTGCTGCAGAAGGACGCTCGCCTATGCAGGTTGGCAAGGTGGCGGATCTGTTTGGCGAACCCGGGTCGCAGTTTCGACCCGGGGCGTGACATTTTGTCTCACTTGCAATCCAAGGAAGTAAGTCAGTTCCCCATCAGGCATCTCAAATTCGCTCTCCATAGTTTCAGCGAATTTAGAAGCATCATTATCTCTTGTTTGCACCAAATACAATGTCATCGACATAGATTGTGCCACAATAAGTTATCCTGATAATGCTTCACAAAGAGAGTCCGGTCAGCTCCTTTTCTTTAGCATTTAATTTTTTTCACTTTCGTACCACGCTTGTGTGCATTGTTTTAGACCTTTTATCGTTTTCAAACACAAAAGGCCCTTCGTAGTATAGCCTTTTCTAAAAGGTCTTGTCAACCTTTCGACCACGCTCGCGGTGCTTGTTTTAGACCGTAAAGAGCCTTTTTCAAACGAAAACAGGTTATGTTGTTTATAGTCTACAAAACCTTTCGTTGAGCCACATAAACTTCCTCGTTAAAAACCCATTTAAAAACCGCTTTAACGTCCATTTGAAAGAGTTTTATTTTAAAATGACAAGCAATAGCGAATAAATATACGAATTGACTCGAGTCTAGCTACAGGGGCGAACGTTTCATCAAAGTCTATACCTTCTATTTGAGAGTAGCCTTGAGCAACTAGACGTGCTTTGTTCCTGATGATGGTACCATCCTCATTTTTCTTATTCTTGAAATCCATTTAGTACCAATCACGAGTGTTTGCTTTGGAGGCTTCGTAATTCCCAGACTTTGTTTCGTTCGAACTGATGGAGCTCTTCCTGCATTGCTTCAATCCAGTAGTCATCCTGAAGAGCTTCATCGATGTTCTTTGGTTCGATCATAGAGACGTAACAAGCGAATCCACAAACCAACTGTCTCCGAGTCCTGACTCCTTCGTGTGGTCTCCAATATCTTAGATTCTGATGATCCTTGCGAGATGCGTAACGTTTGAGGTAACGAGTACTCGGAGGTACATGAGATGATTCCTGCACATCATATAAACTTGAAGAACCATTAGATGCATCAATATATCGAAAGAATTATGAGAAGATGCATTTGCAGGAGTATCATCATAGGGATATCAGGGTAGATTTATCAGATGCAAGTGAAAAGCTTCATCTACTTTAACATTTATGATTCTACCATCGTTTTAGATTCCAAGTTAATACCCGATATGCTCTACTATTTGTAGAATAACCCAGAAAATCCCTTCGTCACTTCGAGAGTCAAATTTTCCAAGATTTTCGCGGTCATGTAAATGTAACACCGACTCCCAAAGATACGAAAATATTTGATATTTGATTTTCTACAAAACCAGCTCATATGGTGTATTTAAAGTTCCCGGGCGCAAATATACTCGATTAATTATATAGACTGCGTGTTCACAGCTTCAGCCCAAAAATATAACGGTAAATTCCGGCTATGAAGCATAACACGTGCCATCTCTTGAATAACCCTGTTTTTTTTGCGCTCGACTACACCATTCTGCTGAGGTGTATAGGGTGCTGAGAATTTCATGTTTAATGCCAGTGGAAGTGCAAAAATCAATGAATTTAGAATTTATGAATTCCACCTTATCACTTCGACAGAACGATCTTTTTCATTTCTTTCAATCATAATACGATGACAATCTCATGAAAAGAGTCGAAAGTATCAGCTTTCCTCTTTAAAATGTTACCCATGAATACCTAGAGAATCATCACCAAAAGAAAAATACCATTTACCTCCCAAAGATGTTGACGAGTCGGCCCCATTAAATCCATGTGCAAGTAATTCCAAGGGCCGTTTGGTACCAACGTGGTTCATTCTTGTGTGCAGCCCTTGTTTGTTTTCCCTTTTGATGACAACCACCACACACAATGTTTTGCTTAAATGAAAGTTTAGGAACCCCCTTACCCACGTCTTTTTGAAATCCTAGCAAGTTCTTTAAATTTATGTGACCTAGCCTTTCATGCCAAAGAGTTTTCATTATTCAAGAGGCTAATTACTTTTCAGAAATTTTATTTGAAACAACATAGCAATTTTTTTCAGATCTAACCCCTTTTAAAAAGATACATGCTCCTTATCAGTTACAATACATTCTTCAGATAAAAATTAACTAGAAACCATTGTCACAAAGTTGACTTATACTAATGAGGTTAGTCTTAAGGCCTTCACAATAAAACATTGTTCAAACTGGGCCTTCTGGAATAGCTATTGTTCCCTTTTCCAACAATTTTGAAGAACGACCGTCTCCAGAAAACAACATGTCCTCCTGTAGATTTTCTCTAAAGTTTGAAAACAGTTTTTTGTCACCGGTCCTTGACGGAACACTCCGCTATCCATATACCAAGACGAATTGTCATAAAAGCAGTAAAAGGTATGAACAACAAACAAGGGAAATTTCACCTTTGCCGCACACCAAACCTTTTGGGACTGATCGGTAATAGTTTTCGTGAAGTTATTCTCCTTGGTGCAAGCCGTTCTTGTTTGATTCATTGCTTGACGATCGTCTTGCGAGTGAACTACCAAGGCTCCTTTCCTTTGAAAATTTTTCTTTGATTTCCGCGGAATCACCTTTTGGTAGTTATTGCACGAGGCGCTTGAT
>CM055064.1:0-170202 GCA_029204045.2 Tillandsia leiboldiana | reverse complement strand
GCCCTGGGGCACTCCCTCGCGAAGTGACCGTCTGCCTCAACGGGCAACCAAGCGGGTCCCGACCCTGCGGGCACTTGGCTGATGATTGCGGTCCTCCACAGATGATACAACGGTCCGTGCGCGTCTGCCGCGTAAGTCTGCTTTCTGCTGGCAAGACTGGTACTGCGTGGAGCTGCTAAGACTCTGCTCAGAGGTGGTCGACGCTGCTGCTTCTGGCTGCTGGAACTGACGAGATCCCCATATCCTCTGCGCCCCTGATACCCCCGTCCCTGAGAGTGGAAACCGGGGTGGTATCTGGGGTCCCTGTCTCTCGACTGCCCCTAGCCTCAAACTGCGCCTGGCGCTTCGCCCCTAAGTCACAACGGGGGGCTGGAGTCACCTCTGCCCATCACGGCCTCAACACCCTCCAGCATAAATTGCGCTGCTCCATCGGGCCTCTAAAGTCCTTGTAATCGAGGGAGCGACCAACTGATCAATAGTTCCCGACGCACCCTCTCTCGAACTGTAGATCGGTGGGTCTCATCTCTGCTGCCACGTGGGGCATTACTAGCACAACAGCCGATTGAAAGCGGCGATGTAGCTGTACGTGGCCGATCGCCCGGGCGGAGATTCCTCAGCTGCTCCCCAAGCTCTGTCGAACATCTCGGGAAAGAAGGCCCCAAGAAGCTCAGTAACCGCGAAACTCTGCCCAAGAGATAAATGGGTCCCCGCGGACCTGCGGGTCGCACACGCCGCCACCATGCCTCGGCGTTGCTCTCCAAAATGAGTACCAACCGACTCGCACCTCTCAGTCAATAAAAGTCTCTCGAAACTGGGCCTCCATAGCTGTAACCCAAGACTCAAGCCGCCCACGGCTCAGCACTCATATGCCCGAAAAGCGGGGTGGATCGAACTTTGCGAAACCTCAACAAAAGACCACCAAACCTGCTGCTCTGCCAAAGTCAAAGATCCCGTCGTCCACGTTAGCCTACTGGAGACAGGCTCAGCCGAACTGCTGGTGCAGCTGCACAACCGGGGTGCCACAACAGGGGAACGAGGCACTGAGAACTCTCAGGGGTACAACCGCCGGCTGCGCTCTCTGCTCCAACAAGAGCGTCAACCGACTCACAGCCTCCTACCTGGCGTCGAGACGCCTCAGTCAACTGTGCCACCTGGTCACGGAGCTCCAAAACCCGCTCTCCTGTCCCTGCCCCGAGTCCTCCTGCTCGGGCTCAGAGGACGAAGGCTGCGAAACGCCGTCACCATCGAGCGTCGAGGAGGCATCCCCACCTGAGGGACAAGGCAAACAATCAGAACCCAAATCATCTCTCGACCCAATCTAGCGAAAGTCAGAAGGCAGTCCCCTTTCCGAAGTAACTATGTTGTCTGCAGCCAACATAGTTGCCACCGAAGGAAGACATGTCAATCGCTCACCCCGAACCGCTCGGAGAGTTAGAAATCCAATCAAGGACTCTCGCTAAAATCACGGCTCTCACGCGAGTCATCCTAGGGTCCAACCACAAGCCTAGGGTTCCTAAGTCCTCCAAGACCTACATCCTAGGCTCTGATACCACTCTAATCTGTCACGGCCCCGGGGCGATACTGCGCCCGGCTCGCCAACAGATCCCGCCGCCTAACGGGAAGCCCCGTATAGGCGCGTAGCGATTAACCTGCAAGGAAACATCTACACTAGCAGATATCAGAGCTGAAAGAGGAAAGCTGGAAAGAAATACATAAAATAAAACTACAACTTTAAATATACAGACCATCCTCACCAGAATACAGGAGTCTCTCATAAAACCAGGAAAGGAAGGTACAACTCAAAACCTCACTACAAAAGTCACTCGACATAACACACACACCAAAATGGAACTGGGGTACATCTACTCACACACAGAAGACGACAGGAGGGGATCTATCTCGCGACGCCCTTACCTCGGTCAGAAGGAGCTGGATCAGCAACAGGAGCTGCAGGAACTGGAGCAGAAGTCCTGGGGAGAAAACACCACGACGGGTGTGAGAACTACATCCCACAGTAGTTCTCAGTGGTGCCGCCAACAAGCCCGACGGTCTGCCCACTAAGTCTACCAGAGGGCAAAGGTAACATATGCAGTGCTATAAGGAAAGCTGGGAAAGGTAACTCTACAGCTACTATGCCTCTATCTAGATGTCTCAACAGTGGAACAGAAAGAACATAATGCCACAACTAACTCTCCTCCCTGATCACCCAATCAAAACTGACTGCCACATCGGGTCCAGTCAAACCTGCGCCAACCTACTGCCGTTACGTCCGGAGGAGCGGACTTACGTAGGGCGTCCGTGGCTGCCAACAAAGCACAGCCAGAGGGACCACTGCAACAACAAGTCGCTAAAGAACATCTCAAACTCACACCGGTACACAACCCGGTCTCGCATCCCTCGGAGTGGCCCTCGAGGGGAGCGAACCCGCTCGAGTCAAAGTAACCCATAAGTTCACTGTATATTATCACTGTAAAGCTCAAATGTGGCTCATGCAGCTATGATCCAATCCTCGATCAATAAGATCGACTACAAACAAATCACTGACTCACACACTAGCTGGAATCTACGCAGCTGAAACCCACGTCTCTCTGACAGTTCCAAGAACCCAGATCTACCATCACTATCACTCTCCCAAAGAAATCAAATCTATAGACTGCTATCAACTCCACTCTGTCCCAGACACGAGTGCAAATGCATCCCCACAACCAACCGACCTCTCGGCCCACAACTCGGGCGAGGAAAAGCTAAGTCCATAGTGAAATGAAAGTATCGTGATGTGGAATGTCTAGAGCAATAAAACCTAGCCCAAGTTGGAGTTTTTCTATCAGACTGGCTGAACATGATACATATGACAGGGTGCTAGGTCAAATTCAAGATTTCATTACTTAACATAGTGCCAGGAATCAAAAGATTCAACAACTGATATACAAGATACAACATACAGTTTTACACAGCTAATACTCCAATTTCTAACATGCATGATCCTACACACATAGAATTAGTACACAGTCCAGAGTTCTTGGAAGCAAGGTCACCCACCTGAAAGTGCTAACTGTCCAAAATCGCACAGCTGAGAAAGCCCACAACTGTCAAATCACAAATCCCACCCAAGCCAACAACACGGTAGAAGTGCTCACAAACTCCTGGGTACAAACATACACCAAAATTACACTTTAATTCACACAACTTCCACATTCCCAAATCTGTGGTGAACAGTCCCATTAACACGAAATTTTCACCTGTAAAACTTCCTCCAAAAATTCCAATAAAATATGACGGCGATCCTCGCGAAGAGTAGATGTCGATAGAGTCCTGAAACGTCGAATTCCGATGTCCGGATGAGGAGATAAAATCCGACAAGTAGGTGCTGTCCAAATCAACCAACAAGTCGCAAAGGGGGTTAAAAATGTACCCAGAACCCCAAGAAAAGCTCGGATCCAGAAAAGTGTCCAACACAAAAAATGTAGATTTACCTCTTACGAAACCGTTCACCGCAGAAATCGTCCAAAAATAATGTCGGGGTAGCCCGGTAGACCTCCCGGACTAACTGCGACGGAAATGGGGCCTCCAACAGTAGATCGTCGCTCCGCACCCCGATGCAGAAGTCGCCGTCGTCGCGGCTCCAAAAATCCTGAGCTTCCGCCAAAAGATGCACAAGAGGAGAGAAACAACTTTGGTGAAGAACACAAGTGGAGAAAACCCTCGGGAAAAGGCTCCAAGGCGAGCCCAGAGGCCTATTTATAGGCCTCACCCGAAAGCCAAAAAACAAGTCATTGGGCTTTTGGCCCAACTTTCGGGCGCCCGACATTCGGGCGGCTACAGTGTTGGGCCGGCCCAACACTGTTCACGCCCGAATCCACCAGGAGCCGCCACGTGGCCCGCCGAACAGCAAAAGCTTTCGGGCCCACCCACTGGCTGCCACGTGGCCCGCCCCCGCACATGAGGCGGTTGCGCCCGCCAATCAGCGGGCGACACGTGTCCTCACCGGTTGACCCGCTGACCGGTCGGCGGCCGCGCCGGTCGCGCGGCATGGCCCCGACGTGGGCACGCGCCCCGAGGCACCGACCCCGACTCCGTGCGCCGCGCACGGTGCAGCCGCGAAACCAGAGGGCGACACGTGTCCCGCTACACCCGGTCCACGCAATTCAACTGGGAATTCTGTGGACCGCGCCGCATGCACCGACGCAACCGGAGGCTGCCACGTGGCCCCGCATTGGTCCATGCACAGCCGCGCTCACCCGGTAGACCGCGCGCCTTGCGCCCGCCAATCAGGCGGTTGCCACGTGTCCATGCGCCGGGTCTGTGCACCCCGCCGCGCAGCTCTGTGGACCGCGCATCCTGAACCGGCCAATGACAGGCCGCCACGTGGCATCCCGGCGGTCTACGGCCCCTCCCATGCACCATTTCCACTGAAAACTTCCGGGAGTCCATTTTGGGCATCCGGACTCAGAAATAAACAAGCAAATAGCCGTTTTCAAGCGTTTTTCCGTGCTGAATCCATTTCCGACCTCTGTTGGGCCTAATTCTTTTCCGAAATTTCGGCAAACTCAGCCGAAGGCCTACACAGCTATTAATAACACACAGGGTCCATCTGTGGCATCCAATTGACGCACCATGGGCCAGATACATCAACGCTAGGTGCTCTAACAGTGGATTCATCGGAAGAACGCTGCATGGGAATTTGGGCCACTACAATATCAGTGTTAGCAGGACCTTAAACCCAGAACCTTTTTGGACACACATATGATTTTTGTCAACCAAATGGTTTCTTCCAAGCATCGTAGGGTCGCCGGAGTCTGTTCTTGTTTGATTGGACGAAGGCATTAGCCCTTCGAGGCTTGGATATAAAACTTGGTTTCAACTGTTTTCCTAAAAAGAACTAAAAATCATTAAATATGGATTTCTTACAGATCAGATGGCTTCAGTAAGAAATGTCACCTTTTTCTTATAAATTAACCACCCGAGATGATTCGAGTGGTCTGGGTTCTAAGGTCTGCCTTCTTCTTGGGACGAGAACAACGAGAGGCTATGCCTAGAGCCTGTTCTTGTTTGATTTGGGTTGTAGGTTCTAGTCTTTCGGTGTTCCCGGACCCTTCATTGAGTCAGTGGTTGAGATGTTCGGCCTGTTTTGCCTGTTGAGTCAGCTGTTCGCAGTGGATGCGATGTTGGCCTGTTGAGGCAGTTGTTTCGCAGTAGATGCGACGTTTGGCCTGTTTGGCCTGTTGAGACAGTTTCTCGCAGTGGATGCGACTTTGTGCTATGAGTTGGTAGAGTGTGATCTAGAGGTTGTTTTTCCTGATTTAGTGGTGGAGGTGGTTCTCCCACTTAGCCTTGAGGAGCTTGGGGTTCTGGCAGATCGAGTCGTGGAGGTTTCCCGACTCAGCCATGGTCGTGCATTATCAGATTGAGTCGTTGAGGGTTCTCCGACTTAGCTGTTTGAGTCGAGGTTCTTTTTCCGACTGAGTTGTGTTTTGAGCTTGGAGTTACCGATCTGTTTGATCGTGGATCATAGCCTGCATGAGCCACATTTGGCTTGACAGAGATACTTTACAGAGATACTTGATATGGGTTACTTATTGACTCGAGCGGGTCGCTCCCCTCGAGTGCCACTCCGGAGTAGGCGAGACCGGGCTGTTGTACTGGCGAGAGTTTGAGCTTTCTTTTGCGACTTGTCATCGCATTTGTCCCTCTGGCTGTGCTTGTGTTGGCAGTCATGGACGTCCTACGTAAGTCCGCTCCTCCGGGACGTAACGGCAGTAGGTTGGCGCAGGCTTGACTGGACCCGAGGAGGCAGTCAGTTCAGATTGGGTGATCAGAGATGAGTGTTAGTTGTGGCATCATGTTCTTTCTGTTCCACTCTTGAGCATCTAGATAGAGGCATAGTAGCTGTAGAGTTTACTTTTCCCAGCTTTCCTTATAGCACTGCTTTGTTACTTTATGCCTCTAGTGGACTTAGTGGGCAGACCGTCGGGCTTGTTGGCGGCACCCACTGAGAACTACTTGGGACGTAGTTCTCACACCCGTCGTGGTGTCTTTTCCCACAGGAACTTCTACTCCAGTTCCTGTTGTTCCTGTTGCTGATCCTTCTGACCGAGGCGAGGGAGTCGCGAGCTAGTTCCCTACCCGTCGTTGGAGTGTAGCGGTACCCCTTCAGAGGAGAGCTTCAGTAGATTAGTTATTTTATTTTCCTCCTTTGAGAGACTGTTGTAGTGAGGATTGTTATGTATTGAGAGCCTGTACACTGATGTATTTATTGGAGATACCTCCCGGTTGAGTTCTGAGTTTGTATATGAGGATACTGTATGATTATCATTGTTGGGAGACGGACATTGTTGTAGTATTTCCAGTTGTACAGTGATTGATTTAGTTATACAGCAGATTTTTATTTATAGCTCTGATATCTGTTTAGTTGTAGTACTTTTCTTGCAGGTAGGACGCTTCGCCTATGCGGGTTTGGCATAGGTGGCGGATCTGTTGGCGAGCCGGGTCGCAGTTTCGACCCCGGGGCGTGACAATCTATCACTTGGTGTATCTCGACGAGTGCCGACGTTAGATGCAGCGATTGAGCAGGCTCGGTGGGTTGACCGAGGATCAGTGATCACGTCAGAGAGAGACGGAGCGCCAGGGACCAGCTCCGGGGAGAGACATCCAGTGCCGCCTGAGTTTGGATAGTTGAGTAGATCGAGACCCCCGGGGCCGCCATGATCCCAGTCTGAGGGTCGTGAGTCTCAGAGGAGACAGAGACCAGGAGGTTCTCCACAGCCGATGTATCAGCAGCAGCAGCGGGATGACTATGTCATTTGTGGTTGGCCGCATTCTGCGTCGCAGTGTGACTACAGGCAGAGGCGATGTTTTTCGTGTGGACAGTAGGGGCATTTTCAGGCAGCATGCCCTCGAGTAGTACTTACAGCAATACCGCTTGCGACGGCACCCCCTCTACCTCTTCGGGATGAAGGAACTCCGCCGATTTACCGCCAGGCAGATAGGGATACGACGTCGGGGCAGACTGAGCGACGACCACCTACATCGAGCGGATGAGTCTGTACCGCCCGGTTGGAGGGCGCTACGGTAGTGGACCAGGTTGTCGCGGGCATGTTTTCTTTACAGCAGTTTGGGTTGAGTGTTTTCGGCTTTCCTGTCTGGACTGGAGGTAGAGTTGTTACCACGTGCACTAGAGGTACAGGTTCCTGTTGGTGTTGTGCATGTGGGGGAGCCTTTTGGATTGTGTCCAGTACTGTCGAGACTTGGAATTATACCGGCAGGTGTTACAGTTCAGGGGCAGCTCCACGACTCAGATTGAGCACACTGGATGGACCAGTTGTTGCGGTATTGTTCAACGGCTAATTGTGGAATGAGATCAGTTAGCCTTCTGCGAGTTGGGCTAGAGGAGTGCATTTTCATAGATCACCGGGGTATCCTCCCTTCAGCTGTGGCTTCAGCGGTTTGCGGCTTGGTGCTACTTTTGGATCGTTGGCGACGTTTAGGACTAGAGGTTGTGTCCGTAGGGGTCCGCGATTAGATCGTAGCTTTCGTTTTGTTGCCACGGCAGGAACGACTTCAACACTTCTCTCCCTTTTCTCGCCGGTGTGCTGAAATTTTCGAACGGAACGAAAACTTCGAAAGACTGCTCCAGAAATGGAGACGGTGCCCGAACCTGTTCTTGTTTGATTGGGGCAAGGGCATTGGTGCTTTCGAAATTTTCGGACTTTTCGTTAATTTCAGCCGTTTTCTAAATTGAGAGTTGTGGTTGACGACTTTCCGGCTGGTGGGGCCTTTACCCTTCTTGTTGGTTGTGTTGGCGTAGTACGTGTAGTATTGGACGAGTAGAGTTGGTCGTTCTTCCTTGTCCTCTGTCCTTTGGAACTTCTGAGTTTTTCCAGCTTTCGGACTCCTGGCCGTGTGGAACTCGCTTCGCGGAGTGTGCGTAGCGACTGGGGAGATGGTGACGGTGTTGATGGATACTTACTTGTGGCTTCGGAACTCCCCTTTTGGGGCTGTGTTAGTTTCGTGGGCGAAACTTTCTTTTAGTGGGGGAGAGTGTGAGGTCCCGGAATCCCCCGCGTAGAGTTTGCTGGTTGTTGGGCAGCTTTTGGTGGCCGTTGGGAGTGTTGTGCGCATGTTTGGACACAAGTGTTGGACCTTGGGCTTAAAAGGAGATCCCGTGGAAAATTGGAGGACCCGTCGAGTGTTTGGAAGTGGTTTCGCGCGACGCAGATGTCAAATTTGGACTCCGGGCGAAGTTTGGATAAAAGATTACCCCTCCGGTTGCCTTCGGGAATTTTTAGAGTTGCAATTTGGCAAATCGGACTTCAGAATTGGGCCCGGCGCGGAAATCGGATCAAGTTGGCTATCCGGGGGCACACCGCAATTTTCGGTTCAGAATTTGGAAAAATGGACATCGTTTTTGGATTCAGCGCGCGAAATCGCTAGGAATGGACTATTTACTTGTTTGGTTTGGAGCCCGGTTGAGTTGCGTGTTTTTCGAGGCATCACGGTACGTTTTTCGAGGTGTGGCGCGGATCCCGAGGTGGCGCGCGGCTCGAGGCGGCGTACGGACGCGGGAATGCGCGCGTCTGGCGCGCATTGGGAACACGCACCTGCGCGGGTCAGCGCAGGGGCCGCCACGTGGCGGCCCCCCGTTGGCGCCCGCGCGAGCGCGGGGGCACGCGCGCCTGTGTAACGGGCGCGTGTCCCGCGCCTGGGGGGCGCGCGGTGTAACGCGCCCGTGTGGCGGGCGCGTTACCGCACGCCGCGTGGCACCGTGGGCGCGCGCGTGGACCGGGCGCGCGCACCCATGCGCCGTGGACCGGCGGTTGTGGCCTCCCATTGGCCGGCGCCGTGGACCGGGCCCGTGGACCGGGACCGTGGACCACCTCTTTTTCTTTTCTTTTTCTTCTTCTTCTTTCTCCCCCGAGCGCCATTTCTTCTCCTCTTTCTTTTCTTCCTTCTTCACCCGAGCGAGAGAGGGAGTGAGGAGGAGATTTTTGGGGGTTGTGGCGGTGCGCCGTGGACCTCGCGGAGCGCGCGAGGTGTTCCAAACGGGTCGGTTGGGCGGTGCGACGCGTCGAGGTTGGTTCCGCACTTTGTTTTTTCGGTGTTTTTAGCACAGTTTTGGAGCGTTCTTTTGAACAGTGTTTTAACCCTCTTGCTCTTATCTGTGTTAGGGACTGTGTTTTACTGCACCGTTTTGCGTGCGGTCCTCGACGGCGTGCACCGTTTTGCGTGCAGACTCCGTTTTGCGCGCGGGTTTCGGCACCGTGCTCCGTTTTGCATGCAGACTCCGTTTTGCGCGCGGGTTTCGGCACCGTGCTCCGTTTTGCGTGCAGACTCCATTTTGCGCGCGAGTTTCGGCACCGTGCTCCGTTTTGCGTGCAGACTCCGTTTTGCGCGCGGGTTTCGGCATCGTGCACTATTTTGCGTGCAGACTCCGTTTTGCGCACGGGTTTTGGCACAGTGCACCGTTTTGCGTGCGGACTCCGGCAGCGGGCATCGTTTTGCGTGCGGATCGCGTGGAGGCCAATTGCAAGTGTCTACGAGCAATTGGTGGCAAATCGAGGTGGGTGGCCTTGCTTTCAGGATCTATGGACTGTGCTCTAATTCTATTGATATAGAATCATGCATGATAGTGGTTGGACTTGGTAGCATGCTAGAATTTGAATGTTATTATTCCTTGTTTTTATCTGTTGATCGTTTGATCTCTTCTACTTCCTACCGCCTGTTAAATATCTGTTATCTTGGAACCTGACCTAGCACCCCTGTCATATGTTGCATGTGTAACCAGACCAGTAGAAAACCCTCACTTGGGCTAGGGTTATTTATGTTTAGACATCCACACTTTATGTTTCATTCCTGGACTTAGTGTTATCCTCGCCCGGGTAGTGGGCCGAGCGGTCGGGACTTCTTTTTAGTGTGGGATGCGTTTGCACTCGTGCTTGGGAGCAGAGTGGAGTCTGGTAGATGTAGTGTACCGCTTGTCTGTACCGGGAACCGTTTTGAGTAAACGGTGGTCCCGGGAGGTCTTGTTTTCCCCTGTTGGGGTTGTCGCCACTGTGTTAGTGGGTGTAGTTTACTAGTGTTAGCCGGACCTAGAACCCAGAACCCTTTTCGACATACACATGATTTTAGTCTACCAATGTTTTCTTCCAAGCATCGAAGGGCCGCTGGAGTCTGTTCTTGTTTGATTGGACAAAGGCATCAGCCCTTCGGGGCTTGGGTAAAACACTTATTTTTCTAACTGTTTTTCTAAAGAGAACTAAAATCATTAAATATGGATTTCTTCTAGATCAAATGATTTTCAATAACAAATGTCACCTTTTTCTTGTAAATCTCCCCACTCGAAAGGATTCGAGTGATCCGGGTTCTAGGGGCCATTCCGTTGTCGGGACGAAAGCCACGGGGGCCGAGCCTGGGACCTGTTCTTGTTTGATAGGGTTGTAGGTGTAGGTCTCCCGGGACTTTCGGGCCCTGTTGGTATTTTCTGCGTGTCGTACCGAGGTTATTGTGTTCCCGAACTATAAGGGATCGGGAACTTCGATAGGCGGAGCCTAGAGTCTGTTCTTGTTTGATAGGGTTCTTAGCACCGGTCTATCGGGTTTCCGAACCCTTATGGTGTCGGTCTTTCCTGTGAGTTTAGTGTTCTGTTGTGGGAGCCGTCTGGTGGACGGTGGCCCCAGCTGTGTGGTTTTCCAGCCTGTGGTTGAGAGTTGGTGTTGTTGGTCGATCTTGTTGATCGTGGTTTGGACTATAGCCTGCATGAGCCATATTTGAGCTCGACAGAGATACGCGGATACTTTCCTCGGTGGGGTCGCTACCCTCGAGAGCCACTCCGGAGTTGGGCCTGTTACTTGCTATCGCGACTTGTTGATGCCGTCCCTCTCACTGTGCCAGTTAGTGGCAGTCACGGACACCCTACGGTAGACCCGTCCTGTTGAGGATGTGCGGCAGTAGGTGGGCGCAGGTTTGACTGGACCCTTTGAGGCAGTCAGTATAGATTTGGTGAGTTTACTGTGTGTGTTAGTAGATGCATCATGTTCCATCTGTTCCTTTTTCTTGAGCATCTAGATAGAGGCATAGTAGCTGTAGAGTTACTTTTCCAGCCATTTCTTTTCAGTATTATTGTTACTTTATGCCTCTAGTAGACTTAGTGGGCAGACCGTCGGGCTTGTTGGCGGCACCCACTGAGAACTACTTGGGACGTAGTTCTCACACCCGTCGTGGTGTATTTTCCCACAGGGACTTCTACTCCTGTTCCTGCTGCTCCTGTTGCTGCTTCTTCTGATCGAGGTAAGGGAGTCGCGAGATAGTTCCCTACCAGTCATCGTCCAGAGAGTAGATGTACCCCCGGTCTTGTTTGAGAGTTTATGTTGAGCGACCTTGTAGTGAGGTATAGAGTTGTATTTTATTTTACTGTTTGAGAGACTTATGTACTTTTGGTGAGGACCTTGTGTTGTATATAGCTTTTATTTCTAGCAGTTTTACTTTCAGCTCTGATATCTGTATAGTATAGATGCTCTTTTGCAGGTTAGTCGCTTCGTCTATACGGGGCTTCCCGTATGGGCGGCGGATCTGTTGGCGAGCCCGGGTCGCAGTTTCGACCCCGGGGCGTGACAAAACTGAATAAGAAAAGCAGGAGATACTCTACAGCTAACATGCCTCTATCTAAATGTTCAATGGGTGATACAGATGAAAAGATATGCAACTACTCGCACCCAAGGTGCTCAATCGATCCAATCGAACTGACTGCCTCATAGGGTCCAGTCAAGCTTGCGCCTACCTTCTGCCATTACATCCACGGAGGACTGGACTTACGTAGGGGCATCCGTGACTACCAAAACTGGCCCGGCCAGAGGGACTGCGTCGACAAGTCGCGATACGAAAGTAATACGCCCACTCCGGATGGGGCACTCGAGGGGCGCGACCCCACCGAGTAAAAAGGTATCCGCGCATCTCTGTCAAGCTCAAAGTGGCTCATGCAGGCTATAGTCAAAATCCACGCTCACTCTCAGAACGGAAAGACTCAAGATCCTCAAACATCTCGCACGACGGTCGGAGTACTCTCGACGACTCAGCTTACTAGCTCTCACGAATCTCGAGACACTAACGAACTCAACCAACTCGTGGCACAAAACACACTGGCTGGAGGTACTCCACAACTGGGACCACTGTAGACTCAAACGGCTCCCAAAACGAAGCACCCAACTCGCCATGCTAAACACACAGGCTGGAGATACTCCACAGCCGGGATCGACCCACAACTCAGGGCTAACAAAACTGGTCGGGCGACACCCAACGACCCGGGACCACCGCCTACCCAACTGGTTCCCGACAACACTGACCGGACGACACTCAACGGTCCGGGATCACCTTCTACCCAAACGGCTCCCAAAACACCAACACTGGTCTAAACTCAGCTACCAGACTCCACTCGGCCGCCAGGCACGAGTGCAACAATGTCCCACAATAACCCGACCACTCAGCCCACTACCCGGGCGAGGAAACTCTATGTCCAGGAAATATGCAAGGTGTGGAATGTCTAAAGCATAAAAGAAGCTAGCCTAAGTGAATGTTCTCTACTAGTCTGGTTTCAACATGCATCATATGACGAGGTGCTAGGTCAAGTTCGAATAATAGCATTTAAATAAACCGAATCATAAGTATGAAACATTAACAGATATGATCACCAAAATCAATCAAAATAAGTCTTATCTTCCTAAACATGCTCTCAACTAGCATATGTGAATACAAGCATTTAAATATGTATAAGATCTCGAAGGTACCCAACATGTACAATAAACCATGTAAGCCTCAATCCACATGAACTACATCATTTCATATGCTTGCATCTTAATGCTATAGGTTGTACATTAAATTATGCATGCTCTCAATCTCATAGGGGAAAACTGCACCTATGTAAGCTCTCAATTACCATAACATGGATAACAATATCATACAAGCTCTCATTTAATATAACATGAATATCTTATCTTGCAAGTTTTCATTAGGCGTAACATAAATATCATATCTTGCAATTTCTCAAACAAAATACCATTACCAAGCTTACATCTCAACCATATATCGGTACACTAACATGCAGCGCTGCGTGGACCACGTCGCGTGAGCCGGCCACTCCCGTGCCGCCACGCGTCCCCGAGTCGGTCCATGCACCCGGCCGAGCGACTCCGTGGACCGCGCGCTCTGCGCCAGCCAATCCGGCTCCTCCACGTGGCACCCGGCGGTTCACGGCTCCTCCCGTGCACCCAAAAACATTAAAAACTTTCGGGTGTCCGTTCTCGGGCGTCCGAACTCCAAAAAAATACATCCAAATAACCAATTTTCATCGTTTTTCCGCGCTGAATCCAAAAACGACCTCCGTTTTATCCGAAACTCATTCTAATTTCTGACGAAGGCATCCGAAGGCAACCTTGATCTATTTTCGCGTAGAGTCCTTTTCTTGAGTCCGCTTCGCGCACAAACACCTCCAACACACAGCCTAGGCCTCCAGAAGCCGCTAGTCCAACAGTAATCCTCTCGTGGGGATTCGGGTCCTCACATAACTAGTATAAATAGCCTCTATGTAATGAACCAGATAGGAAAAGGTGAATATTCAAATAACATTTCTCTCGATTCCCTCTCATCCTCTTCTCTTTTCTCTTCTTTCTTATTCCTTCCTCTTCTTCTCCTTCTCAATCCTAATTCCCTAATTTTATTGATTCTCCTACAATTCCATGAATGTAAATCAGAATTTCTATGCGATTTCCTTGATCGAGCACCCATCATCCTCACCGCCATTCTAACTTCAGAGAAATCTCATCATAAGCCGGTTGCGGATCGTCCGGGGTGCAACATTTGGTATGAGAGCATCACGATTCTGGGAATAGCTTCGGAGGTGTTGATCAATTGTAAAAGTGAAGGCTGCGCGACATTGGGGAATACCCACAAGTGAAGTAGCGATTAGAGATCTGGAGATCAGAGAAGAATTGTACCTGCGAGGCGTGATTGGAACCTCAACCCTACCGTACCAGATCAGAAGTTGAAGGAGCAGATTACCTGAGAGGTAATTGCCAAACTAAACTTCTTCATATAGTTACTGCAAATTATGTTGTGAGGACCCAGAATTCCCATGTTTGGATTACTGTTGGATCTGCGGCTTCTGGAGACCCGTGTTGGGTGTTAGAGGTGTTCGCGCGCATATTGGACCCAAGATTTGGACTCGGCATGAAAAATGGATCAAGTTTGCTTTCCCGGGAATTTTTGAGAAATTTTAGAAGTGGAATTTGGCAAATCGGACATCGAATTTGGATTCGGCGCGCGAAAACGGTCAAGATGGACTATTTACTTGTATTTTTCGGAGCCCGGATGACCCGGCACGGATTTCGAGGTGATTTGGTACTGTTCCGGCCGCCGGAGGGGCGCCGGCGGCGGCGGCGGGCGGCGGAGCGCGGCGGCTGGCGGCGGCGGAGGCGCGCGGTCCACCGCGGAGGCGTGCACCCGGGCGGAGGACGCGTGGCGCCTTCAGGTTGGCCGGCGCAGCGGGCGCGGTCCACGGAAGAGGCGCGGGTGCACGGTGGACCGGGTGCGGACACGTGGCCGAGCGTGGTTGGCGGGTCCTGGTGCGCGCGGTCCACGCTGCGGCTGGAGCAGGTGGCCGTACGGCGGGGCGGTTGGGAAGCAACGTGGGGGCGCCACGTGGCGCCCCGCGATTGGCCGGGCGCAGCCACCCCACGCCCGCGTGTCGGCCACACGTCGCTCCGCGATTCGCGGGCGCGCGTACGCCGGGCGCGGGGAGTGTCGGTGGACGCGTGGCGGGCCTGGGGGCTTTCGGGCGTGAACAGTAACGGGCCCGGCCCGTTACTGTAGCAGCCCGGAAGTGCCAAGCGCCCGAAACTTTGGGCCAAAAGTCCAAAATTCGGATTTTCGGGCTGGGCCTATAAATAGCTGTCTTGTGGGGGAGTTTTGCCCCCTTTCCCGAGCTCCCATGCCCATGGCCCCTTTAGCAAAGTTGGAGATCTTCATCTTGCGCATCTTCTGGCAGAGGCCCGGATTTTTGGGAAGCCGCGGCGTCGACGACTTCGGCATCGGAGCGCTGTGTGGCGATTTCTCATCGGAGGCCCGTTATCGTCACAGTTTGATCTGAGAGGTCTACAGAGCTACTCCGTCAGTATTTTTGGACAATTTCTACGGCGTTGGAATCATGAGAGGTACGTCTTCGACTTTCGTGTTGATCATCTTGCTGGATTCAGAGTTTATGACACGGTTTTCGAGGCATTTCTAAGCCGCTGTTTTCTGGTGGAGTTTTTGGACAGCGGCCCCTTGCCGGAATTTTATCTCCGCACCCGAGTGTCGGATTGAGACGAGCCTATACACTTTTTGGATCTACTCGTCGCAAGGATTATCATTGTATTTTTCTGGGATTTTTCTGAGGCTTGCCCGAAGGTATACTATTCCCCTTTTATCTGTGTTTGAGTTTACAGTTGTGTGGTTGTGAGTGTTTGCGCACCTGTACTGTGGAATTTGTAACTTGGCCTACGGGGCTCGGATTTGGGCGTGCAGGTACCCGTTTCGAAGGTCTCGACGAGACGCTCGCGGTGATATTTTTATCGGAATTTTCAGGGCACTTTTTGCAGGTGGAAATTTCAGATCTTTAGGACTGTCTTCTGCAGATTTTTGTACTTGGTTATTTTGTGGAATAAAGTGTAACCTTGGACCTTTTGTTGTACCCAGGAGTATTTGCGGATGTTTGTGAACCCGTTGGTGTTGAGGATTAGTGGAGGTTGTTGCTTCTGGTGTTTTCAGCTGTGGAACTCCGGACATTTAGCATTTTCAGGTGGGTGGCCTTGTCTTCATGACCTATGGACTGTGCATTAATTCTATCTGTGTAGGGACTTGCATGTTATAGATGTGTTCTATATAGCATGCTATATTATAGGAATTGATGTTCCTAATGCTGTTAGATGATCATGTGTTTATTTTCCTTCCCTACAAGCTGTTGATTATGGTTATCTTGGAACTTGACCTAGCACCCCGTCATATGTTGCATGTGTAACCAGACTAGTAGAAAACCCTCACTTGGGCTAGGGTTATTTCTGCTTTAGACATCCACACTTCTACTTTCCTGGACATAGTGTTCTTCCTCGCCCGGGTAGTGGGCCGAGTGGTCAGGAGTTATCTTTTAGTGTGGGATGTATGTTACACTCGTGCTTGGGAGCAGAGTGGCGTCTGGTAGATGTAGTTGGTTGTTCATCTGTAGCGGGAGCCGTTTGGGTAGACGGCGGTCCCGAGATGTTTTATTTTTCTTGTTTTATCTGTCGCCGCTGTGCTAGTGGCAGCGGTAGATCAGTGTTAGCAGGACCTTAAACCCAGAACCTTTTTGGACACACATATGATTTTTGTCAACCAAATATTTTCTTCCAAGCATCGTAGGGTCGCCTGAGTCTGTTCCTGTTTGATTGGACGAAGGCATTAGCCCTTCGAGGCTTAGATATAAAACTTGGTTTCAACTGTTTTCCTAAGCAGAACTAAAAATCATTAAATATGGATTTCTTACAGATCAGATGGCTTCAGTAAGAAATGTCACAGTTTTTCCTATAAATTAACCACCGAGACGATTCGAGTGGTCTGGGTTCTAAGGTCTGCCTTTTCTTGGGACGAGAACAACGAGAGGCTATGCCTAGAGCCTGTTCTTGTTTGATTTGGGTTGTAGGTTCTAGTCTTTCAGTGTTCCCGGACCCTTCATTGGGTCAGTGGTTGAGATGTTTGGCCTGTTGAGTGAGCTGTTCGCAGTGGATGCGATGTTGGCCTATTGAGGCAGTTGTTCGCAGTGGATGCGACGTTTGGCCTGTTTGGCCTGTTGAGTCAGCTGTTCGCAGTGGATGCGATGTTGGCCTGTTGAGGCAGTTGTTCGCAGTAGATGCGACGTTTGGCCTGTTTGGCCTGTTGAGACAGTTTCTCGCAGTGGATGCGACTTGGTGCCATGAGTTGGTAGAGTGTGATCTAGAGGTTGTTTTTCTGATTTAGTGGTGGAGGTGGTTCTCCCACTTAGCTTTGAGGATCTTGGGGTTCTGGCAGATCGAGTCGTGGAGGTTTCCCGACTCAGCCATGGTCGTGCATTTATCAGATTGAGTCGTTGAGGGTTCTCCGACATAGCTGTGAGAGTGTTTTGGGCTATTCCTGTTCGAGTCGAGGTTCTTTTTCCGACTGAGTCGTGCTTTGAGCTTGGAGTTACCGATCTGTTTGATCGTGGATCATAGCCTGCATGAGCCACATTTGAGCTTGACAGAGATACTTTACAGAGATACTTGAGATGGGTTACTTTTTACTCGAGCGGGTCGCTCCCCTCGAGTGCCACTCCGGAGTAGGCGAGACCGGGTTGTTGTACCGGCGTGAGATTGAGCTTTTCTATCGCGACTTGTCGTTGCATTTGTCCCTCTGGCTGTGCTGGTGTTGGCAGTCATGGACGTCCTACGTAAGTCCGCTCCTCCGGGACGTAACGGCTGTAGGTTGGCGCAGGCTTGACTGGACCCGAGGAGGCAGTCAGTTCAGATTGAGTGATCAGAGATGAGAGTTAGTTGTGGCATCATGTTCTTTCTGTCCCACTCCTTGAGCATCTAGATAGAGGCATAGTAGCTGTAGAGTTTACTTTTCCCAGCTTTCCTTACAGCACTGCTTTTGTTACTTTATGCCTCTAGTGGACTTAGTGGGCAGACCGTCGGGCTTGTTGGCGGCACCCACTGAGAACTACTTGGGACGTAGTTCTCACACCCGTCGTGGTGTCTTTTCCCACAGGAACTTCTTCTCCGGTTCCTGTTGTTCCTGTTGCTGATCCTTCTGACCGAGGCGAGGGAGTCGCGAGCTAGTTCCCTACCCGTCGTTGGAGTGTAGCGGTACCCCTTCAGAGGAGAGATTCAGTAGATTAGTTATTTCATTTTCTTCCTTTGAGAGACTATTGTAGTGAGGATTGTTATGTATTGAGAGCCTGTACACTGTTGTATTTATTGGAGATACCTCCCTGTTGAGTTCTGATTCTTGTATTTGAGGTTGTTGTCTGATTATCATTTTTGGGAGGCGGACATTTTGTTTTATTTCCAGTTGTACAGTGATCGATTTAGTTATACAGCAGATTTTTATTTTTAGCTCTGATATCTGTTTAGCTGTAGCACTTTTCTTGCAGGTGGGACGCTTCGCCTATGCGGGTTTGGCATAGGTGGCGGATCTGTTGGCGAGCCGGGTCGCAGTTTCGACCCCGGGGCGTGACAGATTAGAGTGGTATCAGAGCCTAGGTTGTAGGTCATTGAGGACTTAGAAACCCTAGGCTTGTGGTTGGACATTAGGATGACTACGTGAGAGTCGTGACTTTTAGCGAGAGTCCTGATCGAGTTTTGTACCTCTCCCAAGAGACGGGATGAGTGATTGGCATGTTTATGCTCCTTAGCGATTATGTTGGCTGCAGACAACATAATGCTGTGGAATTGATAACATGTCTTAGACTTTCGCTGGATTGGGTCGTATGGTTGTTGTGTCCTGATGTTTGTTATTGTGCAGTGGTCTACGATGCCCCTGAGACGTCGTGTAGCGAAGAGGGCACACCCCGCATCTGATGAGTAACCCGAGCAGCGGGAGACAGAGCTATCAGAGCAGAGCGAGACCCAGGAGTTATGGATCCAGATGGCACAGATGTCGGAGGCTGTCTGATGCCAGGAAGAAGCCATGGAACGTTTGATGCGCTTGTTGGAGCAGAGAGCATAGCCAGTGGCAGTACCGCTTGAGTGTCCTCCAGTACTCTCTTCCTATGCAGTGGTATCTTCAGTTGTACCAGTGGCGCCGATGGAGCGAGCAGCCCCCTCCGTGCCGACGAGCAGTGCCGAGGCACCGAGGCAGGGTGGATAGTGGATAGTAGCTGAGCTTAGGGACATCATTGATCGATGGAGCCAGTCCCGGCAGTCTGAACCATCCCGATTCATAGGTTTGAGTTGGAGCCGTTGTAGGCAGAATTGGGGTTGGTGGTGATGGAGAGACTCTCGGAGAGCCTCCCTGTGCTAGGGAGTTTATGCAATTGTTGAACTGCACGCTCCAGGTTTCGAGGGATGAGGCGCATAGGATATGTTTGACGGGAAATGGTTTGCGCCAGGATACCTTTCAGTGTAGTTGGTCCCTCCGTTTTGGATTATTGACGCTTCGATGGGTAGGCATTGTGTATGGAGCGTGGCGCTGCAGTTCCTTGGGATAGGGATCTGCCGCCAGAGGCGAGTTCTGGATATTGGCGCTTGGCGCCGGGTGATGGAGGACAGATCGGCCGGCAGAGATATTTCTGATTTTATTTTTCCTGGATAACGGGTTCCCGTGATGCAGAGATCGGGTGGACCCCGATGGCAGCATCAACCTCTATATCGGAGTGGCGCAGCGGTAGCGTGGATTTGTTATCTGCGGAGGACTTTGACCTTCTGCGAGGCAGACGAGAGGAGATTTGGTTGTTGAGGTCGTTAGAGCACACTGGTTATAGCGACAGTGTGAGAGGTGCTTACGGCGGCACCGGGACCCAAAGATATCTCTGTTGCCACGAGATTCCGGGTGTGATTTCACCTGAGCTATTGTTAATGCCGCCGGTTCGGGAGATAGAGATTAAGTTTGGCGTGGTTCGGGGAACCGCGCCACCCTCGACAGCACCTCATTGGATATTGCCAGTAGAGCTGTGAGAGCTGATGGCGCAGTTGCAGGATCTGATGGATCGAGGGGTCTGTTTGACCTAGTGCCACGCCGTTGATATACGGTGGTGATGCCACATCGTTGATACACGACTGTGAGGGCCCTTTTATGGTTCGTGTGTAGGCAGGTCCGAGTATTATTCTGGACCTTTTGATGGAGTCATACTCCGGCAGTTATTGTTTGGTGCGGGTACCTACTTGGAATCAGACAGCCGAGGACCTTGCCTTGATGGCGTTCAGGACACGGTAGGGCATCTTGAGCTCTTAGTGAGGCCAATTGGATTGATTAACGCCCTGCCACTCTTTTGGTTTGAGGAATTGTGCTCCAGCTGTACTTGATTGTATTGGTAACAAGATCCTCCAGGGATATTATGATCTACTCCCAGAGCGACTTGGAGCATGAGGAGCACTGGTGGATGTGTTACTATGCTGTGTGGATGAAGCTGTATGCCAGGTTATTGAGATACAAGTTTTAGCTTTAGAAGCTTACCTTCTTGGGTCACATTGTGTTAGCCATAGGAGCGGCGGTGGATTTCAGGCCAATGTGGATGCTATTTGAGTTTGGCTGAGATCAACATTTATTGTTGAGGTGAGGAGCTTTTCGGATTTCGCAGTGCCAGGAGAGCATGGCGAATGGATGATGAGACTGGTACTAGCGCCAATTTGCAGCTTTGCCAGAGATGGGGGATGGACCTTTGTGTTAGTGGTGCCTCCCATAGTGGCTGTGGAGTTACCATTAGGTTATTCTTGAGCATTCAGTACCACCCCGACAGGGCCACTGTGGTGGCGGATACCTGGAGCCGGATAGCTTTTCGGGGTTGAGTTTAATGGTTCCACAGTTGGCGCTGGGTGGGACCGTTGCGGAACAGGGCTCGAGGTTGTGTCCCTGAGGGTCCCTTTTGACGGTAGACTGCGGTGAAGCAGCCCCTGCGGATGGTCAGGATCCGAGAGTGACTGAGCGAGGACCCTAGCCGATTAGGGCTTCTTTTCCTTGGATGACCGTATGGGTGTCTCGGATCGCCTGGTTGAGCTGGCAGCAGGGAGCGGTGTTGGTGCGTGCTACATTGGTTGTTCTCTCTTTTCCCCCAGCCTTTTGTTGGCGTTCGTGATGGTCCTTCCACGTCTCAGCTCAGGAGTGTTAGACTTGTGGATTCCTCGCCCGTGATGGACTCGTTTTCTTTGAGATCTGCGAGTACTTGTGGTACGAGGGACGCCCGTTGCGAATTCTGGCTCGTGAGATGAGAGAATTACGCAACCGGGCCATGCCGTACTGATTATTATTTTGTTGAGGAGTAATCACGGGGAGTGAGTAGCGACTGGGGAGTTGGAGACTGTGTTGTTGGATGCTTACCCTTAGCTTTGAACTCCCTTTTGAGCCGTGTTTGTTTCGAGGACGAAACTTTCTTTTAGTGGGGGAGGATGTGAGGACCCAGAATTCCCACGTTTGGATTACTATTGGATCTGCGGCTTCTGGAGACCCGTGTTGGGTGTTAGAGGTGTTTGCGCGCATATTGGACCCAAGATTTGGACTCGGCATGAAAAATGGATCAAGTTTGCTTTCCCGGGAATTTTTGAGAAATTTTAGAAGTGGAATTTGGCAAATCGGACATCGAATTTGGATTCGGCGCGCGAAAACGGTCAAGATGGACTATTTACTTGTATTTTTCGGAGCCCAGATGACCCGGCACGGATTTCGAGGTGATTTGGTACTGTTCCGGCCGCCGGAGGGGCGCCGGCGGCGGCGGCGGGCGGCGGAGCGCGGCGGCTGGCGGCGGCGGAGGCGCGCGGTCCACCGCGGAGGCGTGCACCCGGGCGGAGGACGCGTGGCGCCTTCAGGTTGGCCGGCGCAGCGGGCGCGGTCCACGGAAGAGGCGCGGGTGCACGGTGGACCGGGTGCGGACACGTGGCCGAGCGTGGTTGGCGGGTCCTGGTGCGCGCGGTCCACGCTGCGGCTGGAGCAGGTGGCCGTACGGCGGGGCGGTTGGGAAGCAACGTGGGGGCGCCACGTGGCGCCCCGCGATTGGCCGGGCGCAGCCACCCCACGCCCGCGTGTCGGCCACACGTCGCTCCGCGATTCGCGGGCGCGCGTACGCCGGGCGCGGGGAGTGTCGGTGGACGCGTGGCGGGCCTGGGGGCTTTCGGGCGTGAACAGTAACGGGCCCGGCCCGTTACTGTAGCAGCCCGGAAGTGCCAAGCGCCCGAAACTTTGGGCCAAAAGTCCAAAATTTGGATTTTCGGGCTGGGCCTATAAATAGCTGTCTTGTGGGGGAGTTTTGCCCCCTTTCCCGAGCTCCTCTGCCCATGGCCCCTTTAGAAAAGTTGGAGATCTTCATCTTGCACATCTTCTGGCAGAGGCCCGGATTTTTTGGAAGCCACGGCGTCGACGACTTCGGCATCGGAGCGCTGTGTGGCGATTTCTCATCGGAGGCCCGTTATCGTCACAGTTTGATCTGAGAGGTCTACAGAGCTACTCCGTCAGTATTTTTGGACGATTTCTGTGGCGTTGGAATCATGAGAGGTACGTCTTCGACTTTCGTGTTGATCATCTTGCTGGATTCAGAGTTTATGACACAGTTTTCGAGGCATTTCTAAGCCACTGTTTTCTGGTGGAGTTTTTGGACAGCGGCCCCTTGCCGGAATTTTATCTCCGCACCCGAGTGTCGGATTGAGACGAGCCTATACACTTTTTGGATCTACTCGTCGCAAGGATTATCATTGTATTTTTCCGGGATTTTTCTGAGGCTTGCCCGAAGGTATACTATTCCCCTTTTATCTGTGTTTGAGTTTACAGTTGTGTGGTTGTGAGTGTTTGCGCACCTGTACTGTGGAATTTGTAACTTGGCCTACGGGGCTCGGATTTGGGCGTGCAGGTACCCGTTTCGAAGGTCTCGACGAGACGCTCGCGGTGATATTTTTATCGGAATTTTCAGGGCACTTTCTGCAGGTGGAAATTTCAGATCTTCAGGACTGTCTTCTGCAGATTTTTGTACTTGGTTATTTTGTGGAATAAAGTGTAACCTTGGACCTTTTGTTGTACCCAGGAGTATTTGCGGATGTTTGTGAACCCGTTGGTGTTGAGGATTAGTGGAGGTTGTTGCTTCTGGTGTTTTCAGCTGTGGAACTCCGGACAGTTAGCATTTTCAGGTGGGTGGCCTTGTCTTCATAACCTATGGACTGTGCATTAATTCTATCTGTGTAGGGACTTGCATGTTATAGATGTGTTCTATATAGCATGCTATATTATAGGAATTGATGTTCCTAATGCTGTTAGATGATCATGTGTTTATTTTCCTTCCCTACAAGATGTTGATTATGGTTATCTTGGAACTTGACCTAGCACCCCGTCATATGTTGCATGTGTAACCAGACTAGTAGAAAACCCTCACTTGGGCTAGGGTTATTTCTGCTTTAGACATCCACACTTCTACTTTCCTGGACATAGTGTTCTTCCTCGCCCGGGTAGTGGGCCGAGTGGTCAGGAGTTATCTTTTAGTGTGGGATGTATGTTACACTCGTGCTTGGGAGCAGAGTGGCGTCTGGTAGATGTAGTTGGTTGTTCATCTGTAGTGGGAGCCGTTTGGGTAGACGGCGGTCCCGAGATGTTTTATTTTTCTTGTTTTATCTGTCGCCGCTGTGCTAGTGGCAGCGGTAGATCAGTGTTAGCAGGACCTTAAACCCAGAACCTTTTTGGACACACATATGATTTTTGTCAACCAAATATTTTCTTCCAAGCATCGTAGGGTCGCCTGAGTCTGTTCCTGTTTGATTGGACGAAGGCATTAGCCCTTCGAGGCTTAGATATAAAACTTGGTTTCAACTGTTTTCCTAAGCAGAACTAAAAATCATTAAATATGGATTTCTTACAGATCAGATGGCTTCAGTAAGAAATGTCACAGTTTTTCCTATAAATTAACCACCGAGATGATTCGAGTGGTCTGGGTTCTAAGATCTGCCTTTTCTTGGGACGAGAACAACGAGAGGCTATGCCTAGAGCCTGTTCTTGTTTGATTTGGGTTGTAGGTTCTAGTCTTTCAGTGTTCCCGGACCCTTCATTGGGTCAGTGGTTGAGATGTTTGGCCTGTTGAGTCAGCTGTTCGCAGTGGATGCGATGTTGGCCTATTGAGGCAGTTGTTCGCAGTGGATGCGACGTTTGGCCTGTTTGGCCTGTTGAGTCAGCTGTTCGCAGTGGATGCGATGTTGGCCTGTTGAGGCAGTTGTTCGCAGTAGATGCGACGTTTGGCCTGTTTGGCCTGTTGAGACAGTTTCTCGCAGTGGATGCGACTTGGTGCCATGAGTTGGTAGAGTGTGATCTAGAGATTGTTTTTCTGATTTAGTGGTGGAGGTGGTTCTCCCACTTAGCTTTGAGGATCTTGGGGTTCTGGCAGATCGAGTCGTGGAGGTTTTCCGACTCAGCCATGGTCGTGCATTTATCAGATTGAGCCGTTGAGGGTTCTCCGACATAGCTGTGAGAGTGTTTTGGGCTATTCCTGTTCGAGTTGAGGTTCTTTTTCCGACTGAGCCGTGCTTTCAGCTTGGAGTTACCGATCTGTTTGATCGTGGATCATAGTGTCACGCCCCGGGGTCGAAACTGCGACCCGGCTCGCCAACAGATCCGCCACCTATGCCAAACCCGCATAGGCGAAGCGTCCTACCTGCAAGAGAAGTACTACAGCTAAACAGATATCAGAGCTAAAAATAAAAAGTCTGCTGTATAACTAAATCAATCACTGTACAACTGAAAATAATACAACAATGTCCGTCTCCCAAAATGATAATCATACAATATCCTCATATACAAACTCAGAACTCAACCGGGAGGTATCTCCAATAAATACATCAGTGTACAGGCTCTCAATACATAACAATCCTCACTACAACAGTCTCTCAAAGAAGGAAAATAAAATAACTAATCTACTGAAGCTCTCCTCTGAAGGGGTACCGCTACACTCCAACGACGGGTAGGGAACTAGCTCGCGACTCCCTCGCTCGGTCAGAAGGATCAGCAACAGGAACAACAGGAACCAGAGTAGAAGTTCCTGTGGGAAAAGACACCACGACGGGTGTGAGAACTACGTCCCAAGTAGTTCTCAGTGGGTGCCGCCAACAAGCCCGACGGTCTGCCCACTAAGTCCACTAGAGGCATAAAGTAACAAAAGCAATGCTGTAAGAAAAGCTGGAAAAGTAAACTCTACAGCTACTATGCCTCTACCTAGATGCTCAAGGAGTGGAACAGAAAGAACGTGATGCCACAACTAACTCTCATCTCTGATCACCCAATCTGAACTGACTGCCTCATCAGGTCCAGTCAAGCCTGCGCCAACCTACTGCCGTTACGTCCCGGAGGAGCGGACTTACGTAGGACATCCATGACTGCCAACACCAGCACAGCCAGAGGGACAAATGCAACGACAAGTCGCGATAGAAAAGCTCAATCTCACGCCGGTACACAACCCGGTCTCGCCTACTCCGGAGTGGCACTCGAGGGGAGCGACCCGCTCGAGTAAAAAGTAACCCATCTCAAGTATCTCTGTAAAGTATCTCTGTCAAGCTCAAATGTGGCTCATGCAGGCAATGATCCACGATCAAAAAGATCGGTAACTCCAAGCTCAAGCACAACTCAGTCGGAAAAAGGACCTCGACTCGAACAGGAATAGCCCAAAACACTCTCACAGCTATGTCGGAGAACCCTCAACGACTCAATCTGATAAATGCACGACCATGGCTGAGTCGGGAAACCTCCACGACTCGATCTGCCAGAACCCCAAGATCCTCAAAGCTAAGTGGGAGAACCATCTCCACCACTAAATCAGAAAAACAACCTCTAGATCACACTCTACCAACTCATAGCACAAAGTCGCATCCACTGCGAGAAACTTCCTCAACAGGCCAACATTGCAACCACTGACACGAGGAAGGGTCCGGAAACCCCGAAAGACTAGAACCTACAATCCAAATCAAACAAGAACAGGCTTTAGGCATAGCCTCTCGTTGTTCTCATCCCAAGAAGAAGGCAGACCTTAGAACCCAGACCACTCGAATCATCTCGGGTGGTTAATTATAGGAAAAAGGTGACATTTCTTACTGAAGCCATCTGATCTGTAAGAAATCCATATTTAATGATTTTTAGTTCTTTTTAGGAAAACAGTTGAAACCAAGTTTTACATCTAAGCCTCGAAGAGCTAATGCCTTCGTCCAATCAAACAGGAACAGACTCAGGCGACCCTACGATGCTTGGAAGAAAATATTTGGTTGACAAAAATCATATGTGTGTCCAAAAAGGTTCTGGGTTTAAGGTCCTGCTAACACTGATCTACCGCTGCCACTAACACAGCGGCGACGGATAAAACAAGAAAAATAAAACATCTCGGGACCGCCGTCTACCCAAACAGCTCCCGCTACAAATGAACAACCAACTACATCTACCAGACTCCACTCTGCTCCCAAGCACGAGTGTAACATGCATCCCACACTAAAAGATAACTCCTGACCACTCGGCCCACTACCCGGGCGAGGAAGAACACTATGTCCAGGAAAGTAGAAGTGTGGATGTCTAAAGCAGAAATAACCCTAGCCCAAGTGAGGGTTTTCTACTAGTCTGGTTACACATGCAACATATGACGGGGTGCTAGGTCAAGTTCCAATAACTATAACTTAGAGATGGTAGAAAGCAAGGAGATGACAATACCATCAGATAATACAAGGAATAGCAATTCCTACATTCTAACATGTTGTACAAGCATTTCACTATCATGCATAGTCCTACTATAGCAGATTTAAAGCACAGTCCATCAATCTTGGAGACAAGGCCACCCACCTGAAAATGCTAACTGTCCGGAGTCGCACAGCTGAGAAAGTCCAGAAACAGATATCTCTACACACCCACCAATCCAACAATACAGGAACAGTGATCAATACCTCCTGGGTACAAAAACACGACCCAAAGTTACACTTAATTCCATAAAATCCAAGCATCACAAATCTGCTGGGAACAGTCCCCTTAATGTGAAATTTTCACCTGTAAAACGAACTCCAAAAATTCCAATAAAAATATCACAGTGAGCGTCTCGTCGAGACCTTCGAAACGGGTACCTGCACGCCCAAATCCGAGCCCCGTAGGCCGAGTTACAAATTCCACAGTACAGGTGCGCAAACACTCACAACCACACAACTGTAAACTCAAACACAGATAAAAGGGGAATAGTATACCTTCGGGCAAGCCTCAGAAAAATCCCGGAAAAATACAATGATAATCCTTGCGACGAGTAGATCCAAAGAGTGTATAGGCTCATCTCGATCCGACACTCGGGTGCGGAGATAAAATTCCGGCAAGGGGCCGCTGTCCAAAAACTCCACCAGAAAATAGCGGCTTAGAAATGCCTCGAAAACCGTGTCATAAACTCTGAATCCAGCAAGATGATCAACACGAAAGTCGAAGACGTACCTCTCATGATTCCAACGCCGCAGAAATCGTCCAAAAATACTGACGGAGTAGCTCTGTAGACCTCTCAGATCAAACTGTGACGATAACGGGCCTCCGATGAAAAATCGCCACACTGCGCTCCGATGCCGAAGTCGTCGACGCCGTGGCTTCCAAAAAATCCGGGCCTCTGCCAGAAGATGCGCAAGATGAAGATCTCCAACTTTGCTAAAGGGGCCATGGGCAGGGGAGCTCGGGAAAGGGGGCAAAACTCCCCCACAAGACAGCTATTTATAGGCCCAGCCCGAAAATCCGAATTTTGGACTTTTGGCCCAAAGTTTCGGGCGCTTGGCACTTCCGGGCTGCTACAGTAACGGGCCGGGCCCGTTACTGTTCACGCCCGAAAGCCCCTAGGCCCGCCACGCGTCCACCGACACTCCCCGCGCCCGGCGTACGCGCGCCCGCGAATCGCGGAGCGACGTGTGGCCGACACGCGGGCGTGGGGTGGCTGCGCCCGGCCAATCACGGGGCGCCACGTGGCGCCCCCACGTTGCCTCCCAACCGCCCCGCCGTACGGCCACCTGCTCCAGCCGCAGCGTGGACCGCGCGCACCAGGACCCGCCAACCACGCTCGGCCACGTGTCCGCACCCGGTCCACCGTGCACCCGCGCCTCTTCCGTGGACCGCGCCCGCTGCGCCGGCCAACCAGAAGGCGCCACGCGTCCTCCGCCCGGTGCACGACCTCCGCGGTGGACCGCGCGCCTCCGCCGCCGCCAACCGCCGCGCTCCGCCGCCCGCCGCCGCCGCCGGCGCCCTTCCGGCGGCCGGAACAGTACCAAAAATCTCGAAATGCGTGTTTTCGCATCCGGACTCCGAAAAATACAAATAAATAGCCCGTTTCGATCGTTTTCGCGCGCTGAATCCAAATCCGAAGTCCAAATTGCCAAATTCCACTTCTGAAATTTGCCGAAAATTCTCGGAGAAGTGTTCTTTACTCAAATTCCGCGCTGAGTCCAATTTTAATTTCCATTTCGCGCGAAACCACTTCTAAACATCCGACGGGGTCCTCCGATCACTCACGTGATCCATTACACACCCGAAGTCCATCACTTGAGTCCAAATTGGTGCAGAAACACCACCGACAGGCCACACAGGCCTCCAGAAGCTGCTAATCGCACTGTAGAAGCCCTGCGGAGATCTGGGTCACCACACATAGCCTGCATGAGCCACATTTGAGCTTGACAGAGATACTTTACAGAGATACTTGAGATGGGTTACTTTTTACTCGAGCGGGTCGCTCCCCTCGAGTGCCACTCCGGAGTAGGCGAGACCGGGTTGTTGTACCGGCGTGAGATTGAGCTTTTCTATCGCGACTTGTCGTTGCATTTGTCCCTCTGGCTGTGCTGGTGTTGGCAGTCATGGACGTCCTACGTAAGTCCGCTCCTCCGGGACGTAACGGCAGTAGGTTGGCGCAGGCTTGACTGGACCCGAGGAGGCAGTCAGTTCAGATTGAGTGATCAGAGATGAGAGTTAGTTGTGGCATCATGTTCTTTCTGTCCCACTCCTTGAGCATCTAGATAGAGGCATAGTAGCTGTAGAGTTTACTTTTCCCAGCTTTCCTTACAGCACTGCTTTTGTTACTTTATGCCTCTAGTGGACTTAGTGGGCAGACCGTCGGGCTTGTTGGCGGCACCCACTGAGAACTACTTGGGACGTAGTTCTCACACCCGTCGTGGTGTCTTTTCCCACAGGAACTTCTTCTCCGGTTCCTGTTGTTCCTGTTGCTGATCCTTCTGACCGAGGCGAGGGAGTCGCGAGCTAGTTCCCTACCCGTCGTTGGAGTGTAGCGGTACCCCTTCAGAGGAGAGATTCAGTAGATTAGTTATTTCATTTTCTTCCTTTGAGAGACTATTGTAGTGAGGATTGTTATGTATTGAGAGCCTGTACACTGTTGTATTTATTGGAGATACCTCCCTGTTGAGTTCTGATTCTTGTATTTGAGGTTGTTGTCTGATTATCATTTTTGGGAGGCGGACATTTTGTTTTATTTCCAGTTGTACAGTGATCGATTTAGTTATACAGCAGATTTTTATTTTTAGCTCTGATATCTGTTTAGCTGTAGCACTTTTCTTGCAGGTGGGACGCTTCGCCTATGCGGGTTTGGCATAGGTGGCGGATCTGTTGGCGAGCCGGGTCGCAGTTTCGACCCCGGGGCGTGACATATGTAGTGTAATCACTGTGATGAATGAGCAATTGGGCATGGTATAAACCTGGCAATTAGCATTCCAGGTAGTATAAGATCCAGTTCAAAATAGGAAAAAAGAAGGGTAATAGATTCAGGGATATCAGTGAGGAAATCTTTACTGAAGCTATGGCAGAGGGAACTCGGTTGAGAGATCTAAATGAACACCTCAAGTTAGTTGAAGAAAAAATGCAAAACCTCACCTATGATTGTAACCAAGTATTTGCGTCCAAGTTCCAATAATTTGAGTTGAAGTACAACAGGAAACTTGGAGTTATGGTGCAACAATTGGATGAGTTACAGAAGGAAGGGCAACAAAAGTATGAAGCTCAGCAAATTGAGGCGGCCAGGAGACATGAGCAACTAATGAAATTGTTCAACACCCAATCTTCTGTGGGTAGAACTCATTCATCTTCTTCGCCTCCACTGAAAGAGAGTAATGTTACCTATGAATACTTATCCAGCAATGGTAATAGTTCTAGATCAACTGCCAGGGAGGACAAAGGCAAAGGGATCTTACCTAATCCACAATTGGGGCCTGAAGGTAATCAAGGAAACCATGGGCATAGGAATTCATACTATGTTCCCGATCCAAGATTGAATTATCCTCCCTTTGAGGGAGAAGAACCCAGAGAGGGAGAAGAACCCAGAGAGTAGATAAGCAAAAGTGAACAGTACTTCAGATTATATCAAATCCCTGAAGAACAGTGGGTAGAAATTGCTACATTGCATTTCTTGGGAAGGGCTCATAGGTGGAAAGAAGGGTATTTGTTGGATAAACCTAACATAAGTTGGGAAGCTCTAACTGAGGCTGTGTGTAGAAGGTTTGATGGGTCTACAATGAAGAAATTAGTAAGAGAATTTAACAAGTTGGTTCAAACATCAACTGTGGAGAAGTATCAAGAGAGGTTTGAGGAATTGAGAGCACGAATGATCTATTTGAATCCTACTTTGAGTGAAGATCATTTCATACAAAGTTATATAAGTGGGCTTAAGGAAGAACTCGTACCTTTCATCGATTTGTCCAACCCAAATACTTTGGAAGAAGTTTATGAACAAGCAAGGCTCCATGAACAAGCACTAGCCATGATGTGGAGAAAACATAAGCTCGTGACTAAAGCAGGGATTAACCAAACCCAGAGTCCCCAATATTCTAAAGTTCACAATCAAAAGATGAATTATGGACATATGGAGAGCAATAAACTGAATAGCAAACGGAATTCTGAAGGGCGGCATGGAGTGAGTAGACAAGTATTTGAGCAAAGAAGAGCAGCAGGTTTATGTTATAAGTGCGAAGATAAATTCTATCCAGGCCACCAGTGCCAGGGCAAAGGATTGAATCAGTTGTTGGAAGAATTTGAAGTGGAAGAAGTCTTTGATGAGTCAGTACCGTAAGAGGAAATCCCTGATGTGGAAGAAGAAGAAGTTGGAAACCTTGGAGAAGTAGGAATTTCTGTGCATGCCTTCAGTGGGGAGGTATTGCATGAAACTATCAAGGTACAAGGAGAAATTGGAAACAAACCTCTAGTTATACTGATAGACAGGAGCACCCATAGTTTCATTGATCTCCAAATGGCTAAAGAGGTTAAAGCAGACATTACAGCTGCACCTTCACTCATAGTGACTGTTGCAAATGGACACAAGATATTGAGCAAATTAAAATGCTCTAACTTTAAATGGGTGATGCATTGAGAATCCTATCAAGCAGATTTAAGAGTGATTAGATTGGATGCCTTAAGTGTAATTTTGGAAATTGACTGGCTTAAGAAGTATGGGAAAGTTACTTTTGATTATCTTAATCACTCTGTCACTTTTACTAAGGAGGGGAAGCCTGTTACCTTGAAGGGTATTACAGAAGGAGCTAAGTTGAAAACAATTGGGCAAAGCAGTGGTATAAAGCAGGTATACAAGGGCATTGATGTGCCATTGTACAGCTTAAGCAAGCTGAGATAAAGAAAGAGAAGATAATTCCCCAATCAGTCCAAGATGTCTTGGAAATATATTCCATGGTCTTTCAAGAGCCAACTACACTGCCACCAGAAAGAAGCCATGATCACAGAATCCTTTTACAGCCAGGTGCTAAGCCTGTTAACATCAGACCATACAGACACAGCCATGAGCAGAAGGAAGAGGTAGAGAAGCAAGTGGCTGGTCTATTACAGGCAGCACTAATTCAGAAGAGTAATAGCCCTTACGCTTCTCCTGTGTTGTTGGTAAAAAAGAAAGATCATACCTGGAGGATGTGTATAGATTATAGACAATTGAACAAGGAAACCATTAAGGACAGGTATCCAATACCTATAATTGATTATCTATTGGATGAATTGGAGGGTTATCAAATGTTTTCCAAGATTGATTTAAGATCGGGGTACCACCAGATTAGGATGAATAAAGAAGATATTAGCAAGACTGCTTTCAGAACTCATGCAGGTTATTACGAATTTTTAGTTATGCCCTTTGGATTAACCAACGCCTCGGCCACATTCCAAGCCTTAATGAATGATATTTTTCAACCCTATCTCTGGAAGTTCGTACTGGTTTTTTTCGATGATATTTTAATCTACAGTCGAAGTCTGGATGAGCATGTAACACATTTGGGAAAAGCCTTGGATGTGCTTAAAACTAATCAGTTATTTGCTAAAAGATCTAAGTGCTTCTTTGGCCAGGATTATGTGGAATACTTAGGACATATTATAACAATGGGATGGGTAGCTATAGACCCAGAAAAAGTCACAGCCATGGTAGAGTGGACCCAACCTACCAGTCTTAAAGAGTTGAGAGGATTCCTAGGGCTTACGGGGTACTACCAAAAATTTGTTAAGGGCTATGGGGGAATGAGTAAGCCTCTAACCGAACTATTGAAAAAAGGCAATTTCCAATGGACTGTAGAAGCTCAAGAAGCATTCGAAAGGTTAAAAGAAGCAATGACTACTACTCCTGTATTAGCAATGCTAGATTTTAGCAAGACCTTCACTATTGAGGTGGATGCCTGTGGACAGGGAATGGGAGTTGTGTTAAGTAGTCTACATTGTGAGGACCCGGAACCCCACGATGGATTACTGGTTGATCAGCTGCTTATGGAGGCCCATGTTGGGTGTTAGAGGTGTTTGCGGGCATATTGGACCCAAGGATTGGACCCGGCACGAAAAAATGGATCAAGTTCACTTTTCTGAGAATTTTTGATAATTTTAGAAGTGGAATTGGGCAAATCGGACATCGGATTTGGATTCAGCGCGCGAAAACGATGAAAATGGACTATCTACTTATTTTTTCCGGAGTCCAGATGCAAAAACACGTTTTTCGAGGCTTGGATTACTGTTCCGGCTGGCCGGGCATCGCCGGCGGCGGCGAGCAGCGGCGGAGCGTGGTGGCGCAGGCGCAGGCAGGCGGCGGAACAGGCGTGGGCAGGGGCGCGGGCATGCACGCGGTGCAGCGCGGGAGAGTGCCACGTGGCATCTTCCTATTTGCTGAGGTCTGGACACGTGGCAGAGTTTGATTGGCGGGTGGACCGGCGCGGTTCACGAAGCAGGGCGGCAGGTGCCTCGGGGTGCGTGCACGGCATGGTCACCGGCAGCGCGGCGTGCGCGCACGTGGGCACGCCGACCGAGGGGTTGACGCGCTGGAAGGCGGGCGCGGGGCGTGCCACGCGGCGCGGCCGGGTTGGCTGGCGCCGCTGTTGCCTGTTTGGGGGACACGTGTCGCTCTGTGAGCGATCCGGGCGCTGATGGACGGCTGCAAATCCGGGTTTTTTGGCGGGCACTGTAGCAGCTCGAATCGGACCGGGCGCCCGAAACAGGGGACACAAGGGGAATTAATGGAATTGTTCAGTTTTGGCTATATATAGCCCCCCTTTGGCCTGCGATTTGGACCTTTTCCCGAGTTCTTCTCCTGCTGAGCCTTTAAGCAAAGATGATCATCATCTTGTGCTCCATCTACTGAGGGATTTTCAGATTTTTTGGAGGCCTCGACATCCGCGCTTTCTGTGACGCGGCGCACTGCGATGTTTCTTGGATTTTGGCTTCCACCGTCACTTTTCAGTCCGCGAGACACCCTGGATCACCCCGATGGACTTTTGAGCCAACTTTTGCGGAAGCGCGTTCATGAGAGGTACGGATTCGTTTTCCGTATTGATTGCTTTGCCTTATTTTGGGTTTTTGGCACGGTTCCCGAGGTGTTTTGTGACCCCTTTTTCTGTTGTGAGATTTTGGACAGCGGAGGCTTGTCGATTTTCTATCTTGACCTACGAGCTTCGGATCGGGGCGTATGAGGACTCGATCGGCATCTAATTTTCGAGAGGGACGTACCCGTATTTTTATCAGAATTTTTGGAGGACTCTTCGAAGGTGATAATTAAACTTCTTTCATACTGGTTTCCTGCAGATTTTGTATTGTTGGTAGTTTGACTTGCCGCAGTGTTCTAATTGTATCTTGGTCTACAGGTGTCGGAACGAGATGTATAAGTACTCGATTTGTATCTACTCGTTGCGAGGATCACAATGGTGATTTTTTTGGATTTTTCTGAGGACAGAATGCAGGTGAAAAAGGGTCTTCTTTGTGCTATCTTGGAAAAACAACAAGTGTTTGTTGTGATATGGTCTAATTGTGGGCTATGATGTTGGTTGAACAGAGGCTGGTGCGACTGTGTACCGAGGGTGTGGTTCCAGTGGATTTTGTTAGCAAGTGGCTGCGCACTTCACCGACTTCGGCTTTGCCTGCGGAAAGCGAATCAGGTGGGTTGCTTCGTCTCCAGAACCGGTGGATGGTTCTCTAATTCTATATAATAGAATGCATACATGTTAGTGTACCAATATTTGATTGAGATGCAAGCTTGGTAATGACATTGGTTTGAGGAATTGTATGATATGATATTCAGATATGCCTAATGGAAACTTGCAAGATAAGATATTCATGTCTGGTAATTGAGAGCATGCATAATTCATTGTACAACCTATAGCTTTGAGATGTGAGCATAAGAATGTTATAGTTCATGTGGATTGAGGCTTACATGATTTATGGTACATATTAGATACCTTCGAGATATTATATGTTCAAGGATTGTATTCACCTATGCTAGTTGAGAGCATGTTTAGGGAGATGATGCTTATTTTGATTGGTTTTGGGTGATTATATCCATTCATGTTTCCTGCTTATGATTCAGTTTATTTAAATGCTATTATTGGAACTTGACCTAGCACCCTTGTCATATGCTACATGTTTAACAGGACCAGTAGAGAACCTTCACTTGGGCTAGGTTCTTTTATGCTTTAGACATTCCACACTTTGCATTTTTTCTGGACATAGATTTTCCTCGCCCAGGTAGTAGGCCGAGTAGTCAGGTTTCTGTGGGACATTATTGCAGTCGTGCCTGGGGGCTGAGTGGAGTCTGGTAGCTGAGTTTAGACTTGTGTTAGTGCTGTTGGGAACCGTTGGGGTTGACGGTAGTCCCGGGTCGTTGAGTGTTGTCCGACCAATTTTGTTAGCCCTGAGTTGTGGGTCGATCCCGGCTGTGGAGTATCTCCAGCCAGTGTGTTTTGTGCCACGAGTTGGTGGAGTTTGCTAGTGTCTCGAGATTCGAGAGAGCTGATCAGCTGAGTCGTCGAGAGTACTCCGACCGTTGTGCGAGATGTTTGAGGATCCTGAGTTCTTCCGTTCTGAGAGTGAGCGTGGATTTTGACTATAGCCTGCATGAGCCACTTTGAGCTCGACAGAGATGCGCGAATACCTTTTTCCTTGGTGGGGTCGCGCCCCTCGAGTGCCCCATCCGGAGTGGGCCTATTACTTTTGTATCGCGACTTGTCGATGCTGTCCCTCTGGCTGGGCCTTTTTTAGGCAGTCATGGATGTAGTTCCTCTGGCTGTGCCAGTTTTGACAGTCACGGACACCCTACGTAAGTCCCGTCCTCTTGTTGATATGTGGCAGTAGCTAGGCGCAGGCTTGACTGGACCTTATGAGGCAGTCAGTTCGATTGGGTCGATTGAGCACCTTGGGTGCGAGTAGTTGCATATATTTTCATCTGTACCACCCATTAAGCATTTAGATAGAGGCATGGTAGCTGTAGAGTACCTCCAGCTTTTCTTGTCCAGTTTTTACTACATTGTTATCTTATGTCTCTAGTAGACTTAGTGGGCAGACCATCGGGCTTGGTGGCGGTACCCACTGAGAACTACGTGTTGATGTAGTTCTCACACCCGTTGGGGGTTCTCCCCCTCCTTTTCCTTTCCTCTCTTTTGTTTTGTAGAGTCATCTGTGGGAGATGTTGATTCTATTGTAGTTGTTCGAGGCGAGGGAGTCAGGAGCTAGATCCCTACCTGTCTTTGGAGAGTAGCTGTACCCCCACATTGGAGATTTATAGTACAGTCTGTAGCTTAGTTTTATTTCTACTTTTGAGAGATTGTTGTAGTGAGGATGACTTGTACTGAGAGCCTGTACACTGAGGTATTATTTGGGTTTATTCTCCCCGTTTTGTTGTTGGTCTTTGTATCTGAGGATTTTGTATTCGATTCTTTTTGGGAGATGGATATTTGTATCGTTATTTCCAGTTGTACAGTGAGTGGATTTTTATTTTACGGCTGCTTTACTTTATTAGCTCTGATATCTGTTAACTGTAGCACCTTTTCTTGCAGGTTAGACGCTTCGCCTATGCGGGGTTCCGTATAGGTGGCGGATCTGTCGGCGGGCCCGGGTCGCAGTTTTGACCCCGGGGCATGACATACATGCTCTGTCAACTGCAGTACCTGTGTGGGCTAATGAAATTTCTAGGAGTTATGATGGAGATCCCAAGGTCCAGCAGATTATTACAACTTTGCTACTAAACCCTACTTTACCATCTAAATATTCATATCAGCAGGGCATAGTCAGGTACAAAGATAGGATATATATAGGTGGTGTGGGTGATATAAGAAAAGAGGTTGTTAATCAGATGCATGCCACTGCTCTGGGAGGGCATTCAGGTATTGACAATACCTACAGGAGACTTAAGCAGTTATTTTACTGGCCAGGAATGAAATTTGATGTGGAAAATAGAGTGAAAGATTGTGAAGTTTGTATTAAAAATAAAGTGGATGGAACTCCTTATGCCGGGCTGCTACAACCAATACCAATTCCTACTCAAGCATGGCAGCTGGTAAGTATGGATTTTATTAAAGCCTTGCCACGGTCTCAAGAAAAGGATACCATTTTGGTGGTGGTAGAAAAACTCACAAAATATGGCCATTTCATCGCTCTAACTCATCCCTACAATGCCCAAGATGTAGCTAAGGCATTTTTTGACTCAGTATATAGATTACATGGTCTTCTTGGGGGCATTATATATGATCGGGACAAAATTTTCACCAGTCAAGTGTGGACAGATCTATTCAGAATGTTGGGGGTAAAGCTACAGATGAGCTCTGCCTATCACCCACAATCCGATGGCCAAACCGAGAGGGTTAATAGGTGTCTCGAAACCTATTACGATGCATGTGCTTCCAAAGACCTCACACTTGGCATAAATGGTTGCCCCTGGCTGAATGGTGGTATAATACAAGCCACCATTCCTCCTTAGGAACAACTCTATTCCAAGCTTTATATGGATACCCTCCTCCAGTACACTTTGGAGTCAACCTCGCTCGGGAGTTAAACTCTTCAGTAACTAGTTGGAAGTTGGAAAGGGATGAATGACAAAGGTATTAAGAGAGAGATTGCAGGAGGCCCAAGTAAGGATGAAACAGAATGTTGATAAAAAAAGGGTAGATAAAGAATATAAGGTGGGAGAGATGGTGTATCTCAAACTTCAGCCTTACCGTCAAAATAGTGTGGTGGTACGTCGTAACCTGAAGCTTACCTCAAGGTATTATGGACCATATGAGATCATAGAAAAGATAGGACTTGTTGCTTACAGGCTGAGATTACCAGAGGGATCAAGGATCCATCCTGTGTTTTATGTCTCGCAACTCAAATCTGGAGTTTGGAATCCGAAAAAACTCTCAATAGCAGAGCCCGTAGTGGGACAGGATGGACAGTTGCTAGCGGAACCGAAGCAGATCTTGGAAAGGCGAATGGCACCCCGAGGAAATCGCGCAATCACCGAAGTTTTGGTCAAGTGGAGTAACATGGGTTTGAAGGATGCTACTTGGGAGGAGTATTCTGATTTGAAGGCTCGTTTCCCCGGCTTTGATCCTTGAGGACAAGGATCAAGTAAAGAGAAGGGGAGTGTAGCCCACAATAGAGGAGGGTAACTATTGTTCTCTTGTGGAGAGGTGTAGCAAAGGAAGGGAAGGGTTCAGGAGAAGATATTTCCAAGCTACAGCATGACTGTGACAGGGAGTAGGTGAGAATGTCACAGATACAGTAGAGGCCTTAACTATACCCACGATCAAGCTTTCCACTGGCCCATGACCACACAACTAAGCCACAGCTGTGATGCAACCCACAACTGAGTCCATTGTTGTGCCCCATGATTGGGACCATGTGTGTGTTGAGTCTGTTTAGCTAATTGCATATTAGTACTCATACTCTTTTTCACTTACAACTCAGTACAGAAGTAAATAGTATAAATAGCCTTTATGTAATGAACCAGATAGGAAAAAGTGAATATTCAAATAACATTTCTCTCGAATCCCTCTCATCCTCTTCACTTTTCTCTTCTTTCTTATTCCTTTCTCTTCTTCTCCTTCTCAACCCTAATTCCCCAATTTCATTGATTCTCCTACAATTCCATGAATGTAACTCGGAATTCCTGTGCGATTTCCTTGATCGAGCACCCATCATCCTCACCGCCATCCTAGCTTTAGAGAAATCTCATCATAAGCCAGTTTCGGATCGTCCGGGGTGCAACAGAAGCCTGAAGGGACGTACGGAGATTAATAGTGGTCTGTAATTATGGTTTAGTAGGTGGTTTATGAAATAATATGATTTAAGGGATAGAAATTGTCACGCCCCGGGGCGATACTGCGCCCCGGCTCGCCAACAGATCCGCCGCCCGTACGGGAAGCCCCGTATAGGCGTAGCGACTAACCTGCAAAGAAACATCTACACTAGCAGATATCAGAGCTGAAAGAGAAAAGCTGGAATAAAATACATAAAGTAAAACTACAACTCTCAAATATACAGACCAACCTCACCAGAATACAGGAGTCTCTCATAAAAGCAGGAAAGGAAGGTACAACTCAAAACCTCACTACAAAAGTCACTCGACATAACACACACCAAAATGGAACTGGGGTACATCTACTCACACACTGAAGACGACGGGAGGGGATCTATCTCGCGACGCCCTTACCTCGGTCAGAAGGAGCTGGATCAGCAACAAGAGCTGCAGGAACCGGAGCAGAAGTCCCTGGGGAGAAAACACCACGACGGGTGTGAGAACTACATCCCACAGTAGTTCTCAGTGGGTGCCGCCAACAAGCCCGACGGTCTGCCCACTAAGTCTACCAGAGGCAAAAGTAACAAATGCAGTGCTATAAGGAAAGCTGGGAAAGGTAACTCTACAGCTACTATGCCTCTATCTAGGTGCTCAACAGTGGAACAGAAAGAACATAATGCCACAACTAACTCTCCTCCCTGATCACCCAATCAAAACTGACTGCCACATCGGGTCCAGTCAAACCTGCGCCAACCTACTGTCGTTACGTCCCGGAGGAGCGGACTTACGTAGGGCGTCCATGGCTGCCAACGAAAGCACAGCCAGAGGGACCACTGCAACAACAAGTCGCTAAAGAACATCTCAAACTCACACCGGTACACAACCCGGTCTCGCCTACTCCGGAGTGGCCCTCGAGGGGAGCGACCCGCTCGAGTCAAAGTAACCCATAAGTATCACTGTAAAGTATCACTGTAAAGCTCTAATGTGGCTCATGCAGGCTATGATCCAATCCTCGATCAATAAGATCGACCACCAAACAAATCACTGACTCACTCACTGGCTGGAATCTACACAGCTGAAACTCACTGTCTCTCTGACAGTTTCCAAGAACCCAGATCTACCATCACTATCACTCTCCCAAAGAAATCAAATCTAAAGACTGCTATCAACTCCACTCGGTCCCCAGACACGAGTGCAAATGCATCCCACAACCACCCGACCTCTGGGCCCACAACTCGGGCGAGGAAAAGCTAAGTCCATAGTGAAATGAAGTATCGTGATGTGGAATGTCTAGAGCAATAAAAACCTAGCCCAAGTTGGAGTTTTTCTACAGACTGGCTGAACATGATACATATGACAGGGGTGCTAGGTCAAATTCCAAGATTTCATTACTTAACATAGTGCAGGAATCAAAAGATTCAACAACTGATATACAAGATACAACATACAGTTTTACACATGCTAATACTCCAATTTCTAACATGCATGATCCTACACACATAGAATTAGTACACAGTCCAGAGTTCTTGGAAGCAAGGTCACCCACCTGAAAGTGCTAACTGTCCGAAATCGCACAGCTGAGAAAGCCCACAACTGTCTAATCACAAATCCCACAAAGCCAACAACACGGTAAAAGTGCTCACAACCTCCTGGGTACAAACATACACCAAAATTACACTTTAAACCACACAAATTCCAAAATCCCAAAATCTGTGATGAACAGTCCCATTCACACGAAATTTTCACCTGAAAAACTTCCTCCAAAAATTCCAATAAAAATATGACGGCGATCCTCGCGAAGAGTAGATGTCGATAGAGTCCTGAAACGTCGAATTCCGATGTCCGGATGAGGAGATAAAATCCGACAAGTAGGTGCTGTCCAAATCAACCAACAGTCGCAAAGGGGGTTAAAAATGTACCCAGAACCCCAAGAAAAGCTCGGATCCAGAAAAAGTGTCCAACACGAAAAATGTAGATTTACCTCTTACGAAACCGTCACCGCAGAAATCGTCCAAAAATAATGTCGGGGTAGCCCGGTAGACCTCCCAGACTAAACTGCGACGAAAATGGGCCTCCAACAGTAGATCGTCGCTCCGCACCCCGATGTAGAAGTCGCCGTCGTCGCGGCCTCCAAAAATTCTGAACCTTTGCCAAAAGATGCACAAGAGGGAGAGGAAGAGAATTGGTGAAGGGCTCCAAGTGAAAAGCTTTCGGGAAAAGCTTCAAAACGAGGCCCCTTGAGGCCTTTTTATAGGCCTCACCCGAAACAGCCCGGAAAAACAAGTCAATGGGCTTTGGGCCCAAAAATTCGGGCGCCCGGAACATTCGGGCGGCTACAGTGTTGGGCCGGCCCAACACTGTTCACGCCCGAATCCACCAGGAGCCGCCACGTGGCCCGCCGAACAGCAAACAGTTGTTCGGCCCACCCACGGGCTGCCACGTGGCCCGCCCCCGCACAGTGAGGCGGTTGGCGCCCGCCAATCAGCGGGCGACACGTGTCCTCCCCGGTTGACCCGCTGACCGGTCGGCGGCCGCGCCGGGCGCGCGGCATGGCCCCGACGTGGGCACGCGCCCCGAGGCACCGACCCCGACTCCGTGCGCCGCGCACGGTGTGCCCGCGAACCAGAGGGCGACACGTGTCCCCTACACCCGGTCCACGCATTCAACTGGAATTCTGTGGACCGCGCCGCATGCACCGACCAACCGGAGGCTGCCACGTGGCCCCGCATTGGTCCATGCACCGCCGCGCTCACCCGGTAGACCGCGCGCCTTGCGCCCGCCAATCAGGCGGTGCCACGTGTCCATGCACCGGGTCTGTGCACCCCGCCGCGCAGCTCTGTGGACCGCGCATCCTGAACCGGCCAATGACAGGCCGCCACGTGGCATCCCGGCGGTCTACGGCCCCTCCCATGCACCAATTTCCACTGAAAACTTCCGGGAGTCCGTTTTTGGGCATCCGGACTCAGAAATAAACAAGCAAATAGCCATTTTCAAGCATTTTTCCGTGCTGAATCCATTTCCGACCTCTGTTGGGCCTAATTCTTTTCCGAAATTTTGGCAAACTCAGCCGAAGGCCTACACAGCTAATAATAACACACAGGGTCCATCTGTGGCATCCCATTGACGCACCATGGGCCAGATACACCAACGCTAGGTGCTCTAAAAGTGGATTCATCGGAAGAATGCTGCATGGGAATTTGGGCCACTACATCCTCCCCCACTAAAAGGAAGTTTCGTCCTCGAAACGAAGTAAGGTAGAACAGGCGTACCTCAACCAGTAGTCTCGAACAGAAAAGGGTATGCAGATCTCATCTCTGTCTCTAGCTCCCAAGTAGCCTCTCGCTCATCGTGATTGCTCCATAAGATCTTCACATACGGAATGGTCCGGTTGCGCAATTCCCTCACCTCACGAGCAAGAATCCGCAACGGCCGCTCCTCGTAAACCAGGTCCTCACCGATCTCCAAGGGAGTGAAGTCAACCACATGCGACGGATCAAAGACATATCTCCTCAGGGCTGAGACATGAAAAACATCGTGTACACCGGCCAAACGTGGAGGAAGAGCAACTCTATAAGCCACAGGGCCTACCCTCTCAAGTACCTCAAAGGGTCCAACAAAACGGGGACTAAGCTTCCCACGCACTCCAAATCTCCGGACCCCTTTCGAAGGCGAGACCTTTAAGAATACATGGTCACCAATCTGAAACTCCAGGTCTCGCCGTCGAGTATCTGCATAACTCCTCTGACGACTCTGGGCTACCTCAAGGTGTCGACGAACAACTCTGACCTTCTCCTCAGCCTCCAAAAGAAGATCTGGTCCCAAAGTCTTCCTCTCACCCACGTCACTCCAATACAAGGGTGACCGACACTTGCGTCCATACAACGCCTCAAACGGAGCCATCTGGATGCTCGCCTGATAGCTGTTGTTGTACGCAAACTCAACCAAAGATAAGTGTCGGTACCACCCCCCTCCAAAATCCATAACGCACGCCCTCAGCATATCCTCAAGGGTCTGTATAGTGCGCTCAGACTGGCCATCAGTCTGTGGGTGGAATGCAGTGCTGAATCTGAGCTGGGTCCCCAAAGCTGACTGTAAACTCCCCCAGAATCGTGACACAAACCTCGGATCCCGATCTGAAACAATCGACGCGGGTATCCCGTGTAGCCTCACTATCTCGTCCAAATACAACTGTGCCAGACGCTCCAAAGACCAAGTCATCTGAACAGGCAAGAAATGTGCAGACTTGGTGAGTCTATCAACAATAACCCAAATCGCGTCGGCTCCACTCTGCGCTCTCGGCAGCCCTGTAACAAAGTCCATGGTGATGTGGTCCCATTTCCACTCGGGAATTGGAAGACTTTGTAACTTGCCAGCAGGAACCCGGTGCTCTGCTTTCACTTGCTGGCAAGTTAAACAGTGAGCCACGAATCTTCCAACGTCCCGCTTCATTCCGGACCACCAAAAATGTGCCTTGAGGTCCTTATACATCTTAGTACCACCAGGATGAATGGTATAAGGTGTATAATGAGCCTCACCCAAAATCTGGTCTCTGATCTCTGAATCCGAAGGCACACACACTCGATCCCTGTACCGCAGTACTCCCGAGCTATCCACTGTAAAATCCCCTATAAGATCTGCCTGAATCTGTGATCTAATCCTCTCCAAGTGGGGGTCCTCACTCTGTGTCTCCCTAATCCTGTCCAACAGAGTGGGCTGCAAGACCATAGACATCAGTCTAGCAGAGACCCCAGGGGATACAACCTCAATCTGGAGTCGCCTCAACTGCTCAATCAACGGGGCCTGCTGCGTGACCAACATGCTCAAGCTCTGCACTGACCTCCGACTCAAAGCATCTGCTACCACATTGGCCTTGCCGGGATGATAGAGGATACTCACATCGTAATCCTTCAGTAACTCCAACCACCGGCGTTGCCTCAGGTTCAGCTCCTTTTGAGTAAACAGATACTTTAAGCTCTTATGATCCGTGTAGATCTCACAATGCTCACCGTAGAGGTAATGCCGCCACAGCTTCAATGCGAACACCACAGCTGCCAGCTCTAAATCATGAGTAGGGTAATTCTTCTCATAATCCTTTAGTTGCCGTGAAGCATAAGCAATTACCCTCCCATGCTGCATCAAGACACAACCCAAACCGCTGTGCGAGGCGTCACTGTAAATCACGTAGCCATCACCCATAACTGGCAGTGTAAGAACTGTAGAGTTATTATGGATCCACAAGGATCTAAATAGGTACTATCAAACAACTAGAGGGGGAGTGAATAGGTGTAATACTTAAAAACTCAATCTCAGTGCAAAATAAAAACCAATGCGGAAAATAAAAACAGCACACCGAGATTTACGTGGAAACTCCAATCCAGGAGAAAAACCACGGGACCAACACGCAATAACAATCCACTAAGAATAGAAGAATAACAAGGTGATTACCGACTCCACGGACTCAACCCCTCCTTCAGCTTCTTCGGACCTTGCGCTGACCGGTTGGATATCCGCGCAATAACAATCCCTAAGAAAAGAAGAATAACAAGGTGATTACCGTCTCCACGGATTTAACCCCTCCTTCAATTTCTTGGACCTCGCGCTCCACCGATTTTGCACGTCCACTGCTCACGTTCGAATCCACGAACGCACGCTTCGAATCCACGAAACGCCTTTAGCACACCGAATCCACGATGCCACGTCGAATCCACGACGCAAACTCAGTCGATAAGAATATTGACTTCGATGGTGATCCTTTGCTTAGATTATCAATGAAGAACCGTAGAAGAAATCTCTAAGCAAAGATTAGATCAATTCGACAAAAGATATGTTCTTGAAAGAACCATCGAATTGACCTAAAAGAGGCTATAAAGAAGAACGATGAAAACCTAGCCTCTAGGGTTGCTCTCAAGAGTTTTATAAAAAGATCGGCCGTAGCTCCCACGTTTTTGAGAAACCCTAAACGTCTATTTATAGTTTAGAAACCTTTGGAAAGAGATAAGAATCAAAAACATACCTTATCTGGAAATTTTCAGGACGGCGATCCGGATCGGATTTACTGCGATCCGGATCGTCGTAACGAGATTGACGATTCCAGAAAACCAAGGGTTCGGGATCCGGATTGCAAGGTCCGATCCGGATCGTTCATGCAATTCAGCAAAGTCCCATGTTCGGGATCCGGATCGGAATGGCCTAGGATCCAGATTGAAATTGCCAATGAACAAGTACCCTTCGGGATCCGGATTGCAAGATCTGATCCGGATCCTGAACATGTCCCATGTCCAGTTTTTGATTTTTATGCAAATAAAAGTTCATCCAAGTGTTTCTACACTATAAGAAAGTATTCGGATCACCACAATTATTTAGTTAAACATACCTGATCCTCTTGAATACTTTCTTCTTGAGATTGATGTAACTGATCCACAATTCTTCAACTTCAATCTTCAAGACTCAAGACACTGAGTGTCAACTTGAGCTCTTGTTGAGTCTTCTCTAAGTCTTTGATTGCTGATTGACAATTTGATCCCTTTAAGACTCCGACTCAACTCACTGACTTGACTCACGAAATATGCCAACACCAAAATGCCGTAACAATCTCCCCCTTTGGCAATTTCGTGACAAAACCCAAAAATACATAAAAGCGCTCAAGTCACTCATCTTAAACCAAAAAGTCGAAATTCAATGTTATCACCAAAACATTGATTTTCTTTGCGTGAAAGATCCAATAAATACAAAATTACATTTGAACCAAACAGTCCTAGAACATACTCTATGACTTAGGACTTGGAGTCTTAAAGTGATGTAATTCCTGCAAAACAAAACTCCAAACGAAATCAAACGTTAGTCGTTAGAAATTACAATCCTACATTTGATCCGTCTTCCTTTTGGTTCTTTTGTTTTTCTGCTCTTTCAATTTTTTTCTTTGTCTCCCCCTATCTTGAGCATCTCTGTTCTCCCCCTTTGTGATACGATCATCATTTTCCGTTCTCCCCTATTTTTCCATTTTCGTTTCGTTTATCCTCTCTTGATGATCTTATCTCCGTCATTTCTCTTCTCCCCCTTTTTGTCACAAATTGTCAAACAGTGAACATACTAGACAAAAGGAAATTACAAACAAAATTAGTTCATGGAGAAAGAGAGATAAAAGCTCAGTTCTGGTATATAACAAAAATGCAGATTTCGTACCGGTACCAGAAAGCAAAAATCAAATAATTTCTTGAAACAAATCCAGATTTTGAAATAATTGAATTACCGATTTGTATTCCATCAAGAAAACAATTTAAGTGCTTGAAAATAATATGAGATCACATAGATGTCATTCAATCCAATTAATTTTACAAAAATTAAAAAGATTTACTCCGAAATCATGAAAAATAAAGGTAAAACATTATAAACCGTTTTTCATGTTATATTCATCAAACACAAGTCATCAAAAATAATCTTGAGATCCAAAGTCTATCAAGATGTAACGGATGTACAAAGATGACTTACAGAGATTTCCAAATGACATCAATTTGATTTCTTACCCTTTCAAATTTGAGATAAGCACTAAAATACCTAAGGGAGGCTCTTTGAGCATCTTTCAACTATCCCACCTTATACCAACCAGGAGATTATTCAAAAAATAAGAGCTTTGCATATAAATCTCCAAATGCTTCAACTAAAGATTTTCTCATAAAATACTATCAAGCATCCATAACATGTGGTAGCTTCACACACAAACCGGACGACCGGGGTGGCAGCTCTTTCCAGCATGTGGTGGTAGTTTTCACACTCCTTTCGGATGTAACTCTTTCCACATCTTTTGCAAATTATTTCAATACCCTTGTAAGAATGCAATCTCTTACGTGAAAGAATTATATCCCAAATTTTAGTCTATCGGTTGTCTCACGTTTATCACAATGAATTCACACAACCGAGATAGATTAAGCATCTAAAGATCACACATGATTTCTAAAATTTGATGCTTATAATATCAAAAACTCCTATAATGAAGTATCTTCAAGATTATGATTATGGAGTAAAGTTGATAATCCATATAAAATTAATTTGGAGTGAATGAAAGTGAAAGCCCTTTTCATTCAATGCACTTGTTCATTAAAAACCCTTTTGTTCAAAAACAAAGTATAAAAACGAAGAGCATTGAAAAACATGTAATGCAAAGATTAAGAAAGATATGAAGGGAAAACCAATCAAAGCATTACATACAGTCATAAGCTATTTAGAACTTAAGACAAGAAAAGATATCACCTTTCCGAATCCAAAATCGCTGGATTTTGGGTTGTCTTGATTCGTTGTGGCCGGGGGTTGTCCGCTTTGACTGTTGATCCACCTTAGGTCTTTGCCTTGCAATGATCCACTTGTATGATTGATGATGTGGCTCGGACCTTTGATGGATTGAGTGAACTCTTTTGACTTGATGTGTCTTTTGAGTCCGTTGAGTCCGCTCCGTAGATGAAGTTGCCGAAGAATTCTTCTTTCTCTTTTTCGGGCACGTCTTCACCAAATGTCCTTCAAGTCCACAAAAGTGACAAGTTCTTCCTTTCAATTTGAATGTGGAACTTGAAGCATGCACAGTTTGGTCCTTTTTGAATCCCAAACTAACCTTTCTTGTTTGACCTAATCCGCACATACAATCTAGTTTCTTGGAAACGGTTGAAAGCCTTTGTATGTCGGATTTGAGTTCATGAACTTGCTTGGTCAAAGCTTGGTTGGTAACATGAATATCCTCAAACTGTTTTTCTAGAAAACCAATCTTGTCCATATATGATTTAGCGTTTGTCTCCGATTGGTTTCGCTCTTCTTGAAGGATTTTATTGTTTTCCAATAAACGTTCTCGTTCCTCCTCGAGATCATGAAGTTTTATCTTTAAAGCATGATTCTCGTCTTGATCTTCAAGTCGTTGCTTTCTCAACTTCTTGATATGTTTGGCCATCTTCTTAGATTCCGCAAGAAGTTGTTGATATGCCTCAACGAGTTCTTCCTCGTCCGACTCCCCCTCACTTGATGACTCTCCGCCGGTTGTTGATGTTTCATACAAAATCAAAGGAGTAGAGTTTGTGACTAATGATGATAAACAATTATTAGAAGAGGGAAAATGAGAGGCATGAGAAGCAACGATTTTTTCTTCTTTACTTGAGGTCGATTCATTAGAAGTAGAATCGTCCCAAGTTTTTGCTTGCAAAGCCTTCTTTTTATATGATTTCTTAGAAGGACAATCCATTGAAAAATGGCCGTAGCCTTTGCATCGATAGCATTGGATTTCCCCTTCGAAATCATCTTTTTCTTTTTCTTTAGAAGGTTTTGCAAAGCTTTTGAGTTTAGAGGATTTAGAACCCGACGATCCTTTAGAAGATTTCGTGGATGAAGATCCATCGGTTCGATTCTTCCAAAACTTCCGACGAAATTTCTTTACGATCCGCGCCAATTGTTCTTCAAAATCGGCAAAAGAGATTTCATCGTCGGAACTTGATTCGCTATCTTCTTCCTTTGTTGATTTGAATGCAATACCTGTAAGCTTAGAAGAAGACTTGGAAGAAACTTGATTAGTAGGAAAAGTCATTTCATAAGTTTGCAAAGCACCTACTAATTCCTCTATACTCATCTCATCCGGATGACTAACGGTTTCAATGGCGGTAACCTTTGCCCTAAACCGTTCCGGAAGAGTCCGAAGTATCTTTCTTACAATTTTCGACTCCGGGATCTTTTCTCCTAGATTAGCACATGTATTAATTACATCTTGAAGTCTAGTGTAATAATCTGTAAACAATTCATGCTCTTCCATATGAATAGAGTCAAATTGACTTGTAAGCATCTGGAGCTTTTGAATTTTTACAAGATTAGTACCCTCATGTGTAATTTTGAGAATATCCCAAATTTCCTTCGCGGTTTCACACGCGGAAATTCTTGTAAATTCAGTCGAGGAAAGAGAGTTAAATAAAGCGTTCATACCTTTCCCATTGTAAGAAGATCTTTCAAATTCCTCTTTGGACCATCTAGAGCGAGGTTTTGGGGTAGTAGAATTTCCTACTTCCTCAACAGGATGCACCCAACCGCATTCCACGGATTGCCATACTCGCTCATCAATTGCGATGAGAAAAGCTCTCATCCGCACTTTCCAATAAGCATAATTAGTCCCATCAAAAAGAGGAGGTCTATAAATATTACCACTTTCACCCATCATGATAGATAAACCTAAAATCCGCTCTGATACCAATTGTAGAGTTATTATGGATCCACAAGGATCTAAATAGGTACTATCAAACAACTAGAGGGGGGGTGAATAGGTGTAATACTTAAAAACTCAATCTCAGTGCAAAATAAAACCAATGCGGAAAATAAAAACAGCACACCGAGATTTACGTGGAAACTCCAATCCAGGAAAAAAACCACGGGACCAACACGCAATAACAATCCACTAAGAATAGAAGAATAACAAGGTGATTACCGACTCCACGGACTCAACCCCTCCTTCAGCTTCTTCGGACCTTGCGCTGACCGGTTGGATATCCGCGCAATAACAATCCCTAAGAAAAGAAGAATAACAAGGTGATTACCGTCTCCACGGATTTAACCCCTCCTTCAATTTCTTGGACCTCGCGCTCCACCGATTTTGCACGTCCACTGCTCACGTTCGAATCCACGAACGCACGCTTCGAATCCACGAAACGCCTTTAGCACACCGAATCCACGATGCCACGTCGAATCCACGACGCAAACTCAGTCGATAAGAATATTGACTTCGATGGTGATCCTTTGCTTAGATTATCAATGAAGAACCGTAGAAGAAATCTCTAAGCAAAGATTAGATCAATTCGACAAAAGATATGTTCTTGAAAGAACCATCGAATTGACCTAAAAGAGGCTATAAAGAAGAACGATGAAAACCTAGCCTCTAGGGTTGCTCTCAAGAGTTTTATAAAAAGATCGGCCGTAGCTCCCACGTTTTTGAGAAACCCTAAACGTCTATTTATAGTTTAGAAACCTTTGGAAAAAGATAAGAATCAAAAACATACCTTATCTGGAAATTTTCAGGACGGCGATCCGGATCGGATTTACTGCGATCCGGATCGTCGTAACGAGATTGACGATTCCAGAAAACCAAGGGTTCGGGATCCGGATTGCAAGGTCCGATCAGGATCGTTCATGCAATTCAGCAAAGTCCCATGTTCGGGATCCGGATCGGAATGGCCTAGGATCCGGATTGAAATTGCCAATGAACAAGTACCCTTCGGGATCCGGATTGCAAGATCTGATCCGGATCCTGAACATGTCCCATGTCCAGTTTTTGATTTTTATGCAAATAAAAGTTCATCCAAGTGTTTCTACACTATAAGAAAGTATTCGGATCACCACAATTATTTAGTTAAACATACCTGATCCTCTTGAATACTTTCTTCTTGAGATTGATGTAACTGATCCACAATTCTTCAACTTCAATCTTCAAGACTCAAGACACTGAGTGTCAACTTGAGCTCTTGTTGAGTCTTCTCTAAGTCTTTGATTGCTGATTGACAATTTGATCCCTTTAAGACTCCGACTCAACTCACTGACTTGACTCACGAAATATGCCAACACCAAAATGCCGTAACAAGAACTGGTGCTGAAATCAGTCTCCTCTTCAGCTCCTCAAAACTCCGCTGACACTGCTCAGTCCAAATGAACCTCATCCCCTTCCTAGTCAAACAGGTCAGGGGAGTAGAGAGCTTCGCAAAGCCCTCTACAAACCGACGGTAGTAGCCTGCCAAGCCCAGAAAGCTCCGGACCTCAGTCACCGTCGTCGGTCTCGGCCAATCCCGAACTGTATCAATCTTCGTCGGGTCAACTGCTACTCCTGCGGCTGATACCAAGTGGCCCAAGAATGCGACCTCCCGAAGCCAAAACTCGCACTTCTTAAGCTTGGCATACAGCTTCTTCTCACGTAGAAGCTGCAGCACTATCCTCAAGTGCTCCTCATGATCCACATCGCTCCGGGAGTAAATCAAGATGTCATCAATGAACACAACCACAAACAAGTCTAAGTACGGCTGAAATACCCGGTTCATCAAATCCATGAATGCAGCTGGGGCATTAGTCAAACCAAACGGCATAACCGTAAACTCATAATGCCCATACCGGGATCGAAAAGCCGTCTTAGGGATGTCCTCGGCCCTCACCCTCAACTGGTGGTAACCTGACTGAAGATCAATCTTCGAAAACACTGTGGCTCCCTGCAACTGATCAAATAAATCATCTATCCGTGGAAGAGGGTACTTGTTCCGGATGGTCACTTTATTCAACTCCCGATAATCCACACACAAACGAAGCGACCCATCCTTCTTCTTCACAAATAAAACTGGCGCTCCCCATGGAGAAACACTAGGCCTGACAAAGCCCTTATCCATAAGATCCTGAAGCTGGGCCTTCAACTCCCTCAACTCGGCAGGTGCCATCCTATACGGCGCCTTCGAGATTGGTGCGGTTCCCGGTACCACATCAATCACAAACTCCACCTCCCTCTCCGGCGGCATCGTCGTCAACTCAGGGGGAAACACATCTGGGAACTCGCGGACAACAGGAATATCCTCGAGTCCCAGTGCCGCCGTAGGCACCTCCACAATCGTCGCTAAGAAAGCGGTGCAGCCCCTACTAATCATCCGCCTAGCCCTCGCCGAAGAAACAGTCATCGCAAAGAAGGTGCTCTGGCAGCCTCTGAAGACAAACTCCTCCTGTCCAGGCTCGCGGAGGGTCACCGTCCTCTCTCTGTAGTCTATAACAGCATAGTACCTCGACAACCAATCCATACCTAGCACGACGTCGAAATCCTGGAGCTGCCGCAAGACAAGCAAGTCTGCCGGCAAAATCCAGGATCCCAACTGCACAGGGCAATCCCTACAATACTCCTCGACATGCAAGACATGATCTGGTATCTGAACCTCTAATGCATGCGATAAAGAAACTACCTCTATACCATGAAGGGATGCAAATGCTCTACTGATAAAAGAATGCGATGCACCGGTATCAAAGAGAGTACGAGTACGAACTGCAGAAATCAAAATAATACCTGCGACGACATGCTCTGCTGCTGTAGCATCCTCTACCTGAGCGGCATAGACTCGACCGCTCGGCGCCGGGGGATGTCGCTCTGGCTGTCGCGAGGACGATGGAGCAAAATCTGGCCTACCGGAGGTCGCCGAAGGTCCTGCTGACTGACGAGGAACGAAGGATGCAGAAGCTGATGAAGGAGCTGGGTAACCTGCCCTGGGGCACGCCCTCGCGAAGTGACCGGTCTGCCCGCAATGGAAGCAGCAGCCCTGACTCTGCGGGCACTGGGCTGGTGAGTGCGGTCCTCCACAGATGATACAACGGTCGGGGCGCGGCTGCCGCGAAGTCTGCTGCTGCTGCGAAGACTGCTGCTGCTGCGAAGACTGCTGCTGTCGAGGCGGTCGACGCTGCTGCTGCTGCTGCTGGAACTGACGAGATCCCCCAGATCTCTGCCGCCCCTGATACCCCCGTCCCTGAGAGTGGAAACGGGGTGGTCTCGGGGGTCCCTGTCTACTCGACTGCCCCTCCTCAAACTGCGCGGGGCGCTTCGCCCCAGGAGTCACAACGGGGGCTGGAGTCACCTCTGCCATCACGGCCTCACCACCCTCCACATAAAGTGCCTGCTCCATCGAGGCCTCTAAAGTCTGTAATCTGAGGGAGCGGACCAACTGATAAATGTCCCGACGCAACCCTCTCTCGAACATGTAGATCCGGTGGGTCTCATCTCTGGCCACGTGGGGCATACTAGCCAACAGCCGATTGAAATCGGCTATGTACGCGTGTACGGGCCTATCTCCCTGGCGGAGATTCCTCAGCTGCTCCTCCAAGCTCTGTCGAACACTCTCGGGAAAGAAGGCCCCAAGAAGCATACCGCGAAACTCTGCCCAAGAGATAAACTGGGTCCCAGGCGGACCTGCGGGTCGCACACGCCGCCACCATGCCTCGGCGTTGCTCTCCAGAAAATGAGTAGCCAACAAAACACGAAACCTCTCATCAATAAAAAGGCTCTCGAAATGGCGCTCCATAGCTGTAACCCAAGACTCAGCCGCCCACGGCTCAGCACTCATGCCCGAAAAGCGGGGTGGATCAAACTTGCGAAACCTCAACAAAAGACCCACCAAAACCTGCTGCTCTGCCAAAGTCAAAGATCCCGACGTCCCAGACGGTGGCCTACTGGAAACAGGCTCAGCCGGAACTGCTGGTGCAGGCTGCACAACCGGGGGTGCCACAACAGGGGAAGAAGGCACCGGAGAACTCTCAGGGGGTACTACCGCCGGCTGCGCTCTCTGCTCCAACAAGAGCGTCAACCGACTCACAGCCTCCTCCTGGCGTCGAGACGCCTCAGCCAACTGTGCCACCTGGGCACGGAGCTCCAAAACCTCGCTCTCCTGTCCCTGCCCCGAGTCCTCCTGCTCGGGCTCAGAGGACGAAGGCTGCGAACGCGTCACCATCGAGCGTCGAGGAGGCATCCCCACCTGAGGGACAAGGCAAACAATCAGAACCCAAATCATCTCTCGACCCAATCTAGCGAAAGTCAGAAGGCATGTCCCCCTTTCCGAAGTACTATGTTGTCTGCAGCCAACATAGTTGCCACCGAAGGAAGACATGTCAATCGCTCACCCCGAACCGCTCGGGAGAGTTAGAAATCCAATCAGGACTCTCGCTAAAATCACGGCTCTCTCGCGAGTCATCCTAGGGTCCAACCACAAGCCTAGGGTTCCTAAGTCCTCCAAGACCTACATCCTAGGCTCTGATACCACTCTAATCTGTCACGTCCCGGGGCGATACTGCGCCCCGGCTCGCCAACAGATCCGCCGCCCGTACGGGAAGCCCCGTATAGGCGTAGCGACTAACCTGCAAAGAAACATCTACACTAGCAGATATCAGAGCTGAAAGAGAAAAGCTGGAATAAAATACATAAAGTAAAACTACAACTCTCAAATATACAGACCAACCTCACCAGAATACAGGAGTCTCTCATAAAAGCAGGAAAGGAAGGTACAACTCAAAACCTCACTACGAAAGTCACTCGACATAACACACACCAAAATGGAACTGGGGTACATCTACTCACACACTGAAGACGACAGGAGGGGATCTATCTCGTGACGCCCTTACCTCGGTCAGAAGGAGCTGGATCAGCAACAAGAGCTGCAGGAACCGGAGCAGAAGTCCCTGGGGAGAAAACACCACGACGGGTGTGAGAACTACATCCCACAGTAGTTCTCAGTGGGTGCCGCCAACAAGCCCGACGGTCTGCCCACTAAGTCTACCAGAGGCAAAAGTAACAAATGCAGTGCTATAAGGAAAGCTGGGAAAGGTAACTCTACAGCTACTATGCCTCTATCTAGGTGCTCAACAGTGGAACAGAAAGAACATAATGCCACAACTAACTCTCCTCCCTGATCACCCAATCAAAACTGACTGCCACATCGGGTCCAGTCAAACCTGCGCCAACCTACTGTCGTTACGTCCCGGAGGAGCGGACTTACGTAGGGCGTCCGTGGCTGCCAACGAAAGCACAGCCAGAGGGACCACTGCAACAACAAGTCGCTAAAGAACATCTCAAACTCACACCGGTACACAACCCGGTCTCGCCTACTCCGGAGTGGCCCTCGAGGGGAGCGACCCGCTCGAGTCAAAGTAACCCATAAGTATCACTGTAAAGTATCACTGTAAAGCTCTAATGTGGCTCATGCAGGCTATGATCCAATCCTCGATCAATAAGATCGACCACCAAACAAATCACTGACTCACTCACTGGCTGGAATCTACACAGCTGAAACTCACTGTCTCTCTGACAGTTTCCAAGAACCCAGATCTACCATCACTATCACTCTCCCAAAGAAATCAAATCTAAAGACTGCTATCAACTCCACTCGGTCCCCAGACACGAGTGCAAATGCATCCCACAACCACCCGACCTCTGGGCCCACAACTCGGGCGAGGAAAAGCTAAGTCCATAGTGAAATGAAGTATCGTGATGTGGAATGTCTAGAGCAATAAAAACCTAGCCCAAGTTGGAGTTTTTCTACAGACTGGCTGAACATGATACATATGACAGGGGTGCTAGGTCAAATTCCAAGATTTCATTACTTAACATAGTGCAGGAATCAAAAGATTCAACAACTGATATACAAGATACAACATACAGTTTTACACATGCTAATACTCCAATTTCTAACATGCATGATCCTACACACATAGAATTAGTACACAGTCCAGAGTTCTTGGAAGCAAGGTCACCCACCTGAAAGTGCTAACTGTCCGAAATCGCACAGCTGAGAAAGCCCACAACTGTCTAATCACAAATCCCACAAAGCCAACAACACGGTAAAAGTGCTCACAACCTCCTGGGTACAAACATACACCAAAATTACACTTTAAACCACACAAATTCCAAAATCCCAAAATCTGTGATGAACAGTCCCATTCACACGAAATTTTCACCTGAAAAACTTCCTCCAAAAATTCCAATAAAAATATGACGGCGATCCTCGCGAAGAGTAGATGTCGATAGAGTCCTGAAACGTCGAATTCCGATGTCCGGATGAGGAGATAAAATCCGACAAGTAGGTGCTGTCCAAATCAACCAACAGTCGCAAAGGGGGTTAAAAATGTACCCAGAACCCCAAGAAAAGCTCGGATCCAGAAAAAGTGTCCAACACGAAAAATGTAGATTTACCTCTTACGAAACCGTCACCGCGATGAAAATGGGCCTCCAACAGTAGATCGTCGCTCCGCACCCCGATGTAGAAGTCGCCATCGTCGCGGCCTCCAAAAATTCTGAACCTTTGCCAAAAGATGCACAAGAGGGAGAGGAAGAGAATTGGTGAAGGGCTCCAAGTGAAAAGCTTTCGGGAAAAGCTTCAAAACGAGGCCCCTTGAGGCCTTTTTATAGGCCTCACCCGAAACAGCCCGAAAAAATAAGTCAATGGGCTTTGGGCCCAAAAATTCGGGCGCCCGGAACATTCGGGCGGCTACAGTGTTGGGCCGGCCCAACACTGTTCACGCCCGAATCCACCAGGAGCCGCCACGTGGCCCGTCGAACAGCAAACAGCTGTTCGGCCCACCCACGGGCTGCCACGTGGCCCGCCCCCGCACAGTGAGGCGGTTGGCGCCCGCCAATCAGCGGGCGACACGTGTCCTCCCCGGTTGACCCGCTGACCGGTCGGCGGCCGCGCCGGGCGCGCGGCATGGCCCCGACGTGGGCACGCGCCCCGAGGCGCCGACCCCGACTCCGTGCGCCGCGCACGGTGCGCCCGCGAACCAGAGGGCGACACGTGTCCCCTACACCCGGTCCACGCATTCAACTGGAATTCTGTGGACCGCGCCGCATGCACCGACCAACCGGAGGCTGCCACGTGGCCCCGCATTGGTCCATGCACCGCCGCGCTCACCCGGTAGACCGCGCGCCTTGCGCCCGCCAATCAGGCGGTGCCACGTGTCCATGCGCCGGGTCTGTGCACCCCGCCGCGCAGCTCTGTGGACCGCGCATCCTGAACCGGCCAATGACAAGCCGCCACGTGGCATCCCGGCGGTCTACGGCCCCTCCCATGCACCAATTTCCACTGAAAACTTCCGGGAGTCCGTTTTTGGGCATCCGGACTCAGAAATAAACAAGCAAATAGCCGTTTTCAAGCGTTTTTCCGTGCTGAATCCATTTCCGACCTCTGTTGGGCCTAATTCTTTTCCGAAATTTCGGCAAACTCAGCCGAAGGCCTACACAGCTAATAATAACACACAGGGTCCATCTGTGGCATCCCATTGACGCACCATGGGCCAGATACACCAACGCTAGGTGCTCTAACAGTGGATTCATCGGAAGAACGCTGCATGGGAATTTGGGCCACTACAGAAATGGTAAAAGGGACCGACCGGTCCTAGTGCAAAAGGGTTTGTGGCTATTATCCGAGATCTCAAGTTTCGAAGCCTAGTTGCTTTATATTTTCAGCTAAGTTTATTTGTAAAAAAATAAACGACAGAAAACTTGATAGCATCAAGTGTTTAGTGCTATTGATAGTATAGTAGCCGATATATATATATATATATATATATATATATATATATATATATATATATATATATATATATATATATATAGAGAGAGAGAGAAAGAGAGAGAGAGAGAGAGAGAGAGAGAGAGAGAGAGAGAGAGAGAGTCCGGCTACTATGCTTGTAAAAATATCAAGCAATTGGTGATTGTAAGTTTTTCTACCGTTAGATCTATCCCTTTGATTAATTTTACCTCTTAGATTATGATATTCTACCAATCACTCACTAAACTCAAGTGACCCACTATCAATCTATAACCGCATATCTGCTCATCCAAAGACTAAAACCTATAAACACCAAAAAGTTGGTATTTTTAAAAGCATAGTAGCTTAATCTCTCTCTCTCTCTCTCTCTCTCTCTCTCTCTCTCTCTCTCTATATATATATATATATATATATATATATATATATATATATATATATATATATATATATATATATATATATATATAGAGAGAGAGAGAGAGAGAGAGAGACTTGTGTATTATTAGGGGCACTGAGGGCTTTGTGCTTCTAAGTCGTTTTCGATGATTAAAATTTTGAATCGACAATCAGTTCTGTTAGATTTGATTTAGCGTATTTAAAATATTTAGAAAATAATTTGTGTGTATTTTTTATATTATTTACCTAATGATTAAAAGTGTTCAGAATTAGCTATTTTATGTGTCGTTTGTAAATTTATTAAAGTTATAGAAATATTCAAATTAGATGAAATTTTGGTAGAAAATTTTTTATACTATGTGTAAAAATATCAATATCTCTGATCGAAAATTTTAATACTATATCATAACTTTGTGTAAAATTTTTATTTTTACCCGTTGATTTTAAATCATTTCGATCACTAGATAAATGATATCGAAAAAATTAAAAAAAATATTTTCTAGATATTTTAAATACGCTAGATAAAATTTAATGGAGTCGATCGTAGATTTAAAAGTTCTAGTATCAAAAATCGCTTAAGAGCATGGAGACCTCTATACTTCTAATAGGACAAATTCTACTTTATATATATATATATATATATATATATATATATATATATATATATATATATATATATATATATATATATATATATATATATATCAATAAGAAAACATGAATCAAGAGTTTTCGCTGCTTAGGTGTCAAGCTCTCCGCTCTCCCAGTTCCCTCTTCGCTCTCCGAGTTTTCTATGCTTACGTCGTCTCCCTCTCCGCCACACAACGTGCTCCCCGCATTTTCCGCTGACGCGTTCCTGTGCCGTATTCTGAAGAGACAACTCTCCATATGAAGAGACAACTCTCTCTCTTCTCCCTCTCTCTCCCTCTATCTCTCCCTCCGCTCTCACCAACTCCGCCGCTCACCGTAGAGAGTTGGTGTGCCGGCGCGGCATGGCGTTCTCACCAACCCCGCCGCGGACCCTGTCCTGCTCGCGGCCGCGGCATGGCGACTCCCCTCTTTCTTCTCTGTGCCATACCCATGACTCTCTGCGCCATGTTCTCACCAACTCCGCCGCGGACCCTGTCCTGCTCGCGGCCACGGCATGGCGAGTCCCCTCTTTCTTCTCTGCGCCATACCCATGACTCTCTGCGCCATACCCATGACCGCGGCAAGGTGCAAGGTCTAATACTACATTTTTTTGTATAAGAAAGGAACAAACTTGGTTGCTGGGATCGAGATTAAGAGGAAACCTAACAGCTGTTTAGGATCTGTGAACCCTACAAATGGTTGGAATTAACTGTCCTCTTCTTTTTTTTCCCTCCCATTTTTCTTCTTTTCCTGGATATGAATTTTCTCTAGCCACTACAATTTATCAGATCAGCAAACACTGAAGGGATACTTACAGAGCATTGCTAAAAGCGGTGTGTAAAGAGTGTTGTGGGAGCCCAAAAAAAATTATTGCTAGATCTCCCCGGCTGTTGTTAAAAGCGCCTCTTGTGAGGCACTTCCTGAATGTACAAACTATGGAGTAGATTTAATATTGCCGATATATATCAGATTCCTTTGCTAGCTTTGTATTGGAGTACTTCTCCCAACATGTATTCATGTTGGGGTTGATTTATGATAAGGTATTGCCATAGACATACTACTAAGAAAACCCTACGTATGTAGGTCAGGCGAGGAATTGATCATCAGAAGGATGTCATTGTCTTTTCATAAATCAGCCCCAATATGGATGTTGGATTATAGTACTTCTCACAGCGCTTTCCAATGAAATGGTGATACTTTTTAGCATTCTACTCTAATAGAACTTCAATCTAGCGAAGGACAAACTACCAATTACTAAAAGATGGTAGAGAGGAAATGCATGAGATCTCTTGATTACACACCCTAGCAGGAATTAATATCAACTTACTCGGTGCAACGGCTGTCAAGTAATAAAAAGTATAGTTCTTTTATTCACTGAGATAAATAATTGTGCTTTAATGAGGAAAAAAAAAAAAATACCTTCTTTTTTACCTCTTTTCCCTTCCTTTGTTTTTAATGCTCTCAGTTTTCGCTTGCTTTCTTAGACAAGCTGTTCCCTAAACAAAAGTTAGGAAGGTAAGTTTTTGGTTGTAAATATTTTGCATGCATCTTTTCAGCTATGCTAATACTTTACCCCGAAATCTATCTACAGGACCAGAGTACTAATTGGCCTTCAAAAAGTAGGATGTGAATGCAACTTCAAGCAAAGATCCCTCAGTCGTTCAAATTTTGGAGTCTTGAGGTCTGATTCCACAAGCAAAATAGTTTTGAATGAGCGTCGGTGCACTGGTCAGAAATATTCTGGCTTTCAATGTTGGATATATTTTGGATAAGCGTCGGTCCAATGGTTGGATATATTCTGGTGTTGATCACCAATATTATCCTGTCAGCAAGCTGATAGATTTGCAATTAATGTGAAATTATGCACACTAACTGTATTCCCTTTACAACTGAAACAGATCAACAATGCTGGATCAAATGCATACAGTTTCAAGCCATTGGTAGGAATTTCTTATGAAGATCTCATGTCAGCTTACACTTTCGTAATCTCCTGGATGCTATGTTACTGCAAATACACTTGTCTTGATGATTTGTTGCTACAAGGTGATGTTTATTTGTAACTTGCTCTTCAAACAGTAAAGCAACACAGAAAAAAAAGTACATTCCTGCTTCTCCTTTTGATTTCTTTTTGTAACTTTGTAGGCAATCAACATGATGCTAAATTAGCCTTGAGGCCGTTGTATATTTAACATTGATGGTGCAGGTTCTGAAGGAAGGGCAGCTCCTCAGTGTGTTTCACAGCCATTAAGTTTTTGCTGGTATTAAAACAGAGTTAGGATTTAGAAATATGTGGTAAATTTTGCTATTAATAGTCTTAAAGGATTAATGTGCTTTCCTTGAATTTAGAATGTATAGGTCTGTAGTTCGAATAATGTTGAGCATGAGCTGTTCCCATTGCTTCGTTCCTCAACAAGTACACATGCTAGATGTGCAGTTCCTAACTTTATTCTTGCTTACTTTTATCTTTTTTTTTGCTAAAGGTTGATCCATCAATTTTAATGAAAGGTTGGAAACTCAGGCGTTCTGCATATTCCCTTAATAATTAATTTATAATTAATTTATTATTTATTGTTTAATAATTATTAATTATTAATATTAATTTACTGTGAATATATGCGTCCGTCAAACACTCATTTTTTTAATTTCTGGGAAACTGTTCGCCTCAACGAGCTCTCCGCGTTTTGCGCAATTTATTGTACTTTCTCACCAACTCCTCTCAGCGTTTTGCGCAATTTACAGTATTTTCTCACCAACTTCGCCGCATAAATAACATTAAAAAACTTATAATATATAGAATATTTTTATTTTTATAAATAATTAATTATTTATTAATTATTAACTATTAATATTAATTTATTGTTAATTTATTCGTTCGCCGCGAAGCGCGGGTATTAAACTAGTATATATATAGAGTTGTGCTGGAATGTTATTGATAGCACCCACCCAACTTTGCCACCCATTTTGTAGCCCTTGGATCGCATTGAGATTCGTGCAAGCTCTTTAATTAAAAAGAATAGCATTTTACTTTTTACTTTTTCTTTTTACTTTTACTTTTTTTTTTTTTCATTAAAGAGCCTCCACGAATCTCAATGCAATCTAAGGGCTACAAAATGGGTGGCAAAGTTGGGCTGGTGCTATCAATAGCATTCCAGCACAACTATATATATATATATATATATATATATATATATATATATATATATATATATAATTTTAAATTCAATACTTAATTATTTGAATTCATCACAAAAACAGTAATAAGATATATATAATTTGCAAATATATATATAGATATATATAATTTGCTATATATATATATATATATATATATATATGACAATATTTTAAATTCAATACTTAATTATGTGAATTCATCACAAAAACAGTAATAAGATAATTTGCCAAATATATAGTTCAAAAGAAGTCTAATTTGAAGAATTTTATAATTTTAAAATTATTTTATCATGAAAAAAAATATTTTCTATTCATTCAGTTACAAATCTCTATATCTTATTAAAGTTTCATCCCTCCTCTTATGTGAGAGGAATCCACCCGGCCATTTTAAATTTTTTTTAATATATACGTAGCATTGAAAATCTATCTATACATCAGTTACAAAGAGAAGTTAAATTAAGATACATGAATTGTAACAAATGAGGCCCGAGTTTAACTTCCAGCATACTGTAGCTGCACTACTATTTATAGATTATTTTCATTTCTAGCTTGAAACCTCAGTCTTGAAGATGGACGGATAATTTTTCACACAAAAGATCCTTAAATCTTAGGAATTTATGCAAATATCACACGAGGAATACGTTGGACTTAAAAGGCGATGATAATGGAACACTGCAAAGAATTGAAATTAGGTGGGATTTGATGTCATCTGGCATTTGCACTTCGACTTGAAAGTAAACTCGATAGCAAATTAGCACCCACCATGGACGAATGAAATTATTTGAGAAAGCAACGCGAGCCGATTCCATTAATTTTGATAGTTAAATTCCTTAAAGAAACAAAGCAAAAGACATCCAGAGATTAAGAAAGTGATATTGAGTGCAGCTCTTCCATTCAGTAAAGACATCCATCTAATGAACTAACTCATCATCGGGCTTCTTAAGCACCTATATATATATATATATATATATATAACTTGTTCACGAAACTGTGAAATTAGATCGTATGTATTCGATTTCGTGAGAGTTGAATCACGGAATGGTTTTCAGAACTGCATTTTACGTATATACATACATGACTGCTGCAGCTTACCAACTGCAAGAAAATGATATTCTGTTTTGATCAGCAGTTGAATAGGAAGCTAGCGATCAGAATGCCCGCAGTCTAGGGGCTTTCCTGTAGGCCCAAGATGTAATTTGGTCTTGCTAGCCCACTTGGGTGCTACTGGGTAGTTTTTGAGAAGCACGGGTTGGGCCAACAATTACAAAGCCTGCCCAATATCTCTGTTCCCAACCCCCCAGTCCCCAACCCAATTAATGGCTTGGTTCGAACTTCGAACTTCGAACTTCGAAGCCGAGCATGCAGGAGATCTCTCTCTCTCTCTCTCTCTCTCTCTCTCTCAGCTGGAGTCACTTCCCCTTCGTTTTCCTCCTCCTCCTCCTCCTCCTCCTCTGCAGCTAGCTCTGCTTCCTCCGCCACGGGCTAGGTAGCTAGCAGGGTTACGGTTGGGTTTTTCTTCGGGGGTCACAATCTAGCTAGGCATGGATATGGAGGAGATCGCCGAGGGAGTGAGCAACATCAACATCGCCATCGCCATCGCCATCGAGCCGCACAGCGGCACAAGAAGAATCGGATCCAGGTGTCCAACACCAAGAAGACGCTCTTCTTCTACGTCAACCTCGCCAAGGTGATAAGCAAAAGCGCCTGCTTAATTTGAGATTCCCATTTTCCTCGCCAATCCTTCGCATCATCGTGTCTTTTATTTTTGACGTAGATGTTTGGAAAAGTTAACTGTTTGCTTGGTGATTTCCCCTGGTTTATGCTAAATGCTCTCTCTCTCTCTCTCTCTATTTATTTATTTATTTATTTATATCTTTTTAGATATTCTGGTTGTTTTTTGTTGTTTTGTTTTTTTGCATGTATGGTGGTGCCTTTGAAGTCATTTTTATGGCGTTGCAATACTGAGAGATCGTTGTGCTACATTACTTTTTAGTTGATTTTTGTCTTTTTCATTTTGGATTAAAAAATTTCACCTCCTCCTTCCCTTTTTCGACAATTGGTATAGTTAAGTAGTGTCTATATAGGGTGGATTCCACTGTAATGGTATTCTTCCATGGATTGTGAATGCAGAGCTATATGCAGCAACACAACGAAGTGGAGCTTTTGGCTCTTGGAATGGATATTATTCTCTGAACACTCTTCAGTCTACACCTATCTTCTGCTGCTGCTGCTGCTTCTTCTTCTTCTTCTTCTTTCCTTAAGTAGGAATTATGGCTTCAGTGAGCTAAACCTGAACCATAATCCCTACGCAAACTATTACGTAAGTTGGATTGGGTTAAGGGTTGAAGCCAAATCAAATGCACATCCAGTCTAGATTTCAATTCCAGTCTAACCTGACTTTGATATTCTTACGCATAAGGGTCTTCTAGATAATATTATACTTTACAAGCATATTTTCACCTTACCAACGCTGACATAGGGGCCGGAATGGATAGGGGAGATTTTAAGAAGAGAACTAGAAACAGAAAACTGCAAATGCAGAACGGAGACAGTAATAGACCAGTTTGACTAAATCCAATGGAAGTATTGACTATTAGTAAAGAAAAGTAAGAGCAAGCGCAATTGCACACAACACGAGTCAGGAAAACTGATTGGGACTGTAGGCTCATATCAATAACCAATAAACCTGCATAATGCCTAGCATGAATAATTGATTCAACGGAAGCTGCTACTAGAGTTCTTAATCTGAATATCATGGGAAAGCGTGCACTGTTCATGCCTAGCATGAACCAGTCAAGCATTTTTTTTCTTTTTTTTTGGAGGTCCGGCTGCCTCACACTGATGCTAAGTTCAAGATCCTTTGAATGAAGCGATAGCAAGTTATCTTTTCTCGAAAAAAAAAAATTATGACTCTGTGGTGCCACAATTTCTTCTCATTCTCTTTTATTAATGTCTCCTGTGCCGTGATTTCTACGAGAAGTAAGTTTCCATGTCTTGCTTCTCAGCTATTGCAACTGTGGTGACCATTGGGGAGATTCTTAAGAATAATGGTCTCGCTGTTGAGAAGAGTAAGTATTTTGCTTTTGATATCTTTTACCTGCTAAAGTTAATACATAAACACTGTTGATTATCCAAGAGAACAATCTGCTGCCTCTTTAGTGTTGGTGGTTGTGATTCTGCTCTATATACTCTCTCTGTGAAAAAACATTTGTAGAGATCATGACATCTATGGTCAACATGAATGATGAGTCACAAGCGCGACCGACACAAAAGGCAAAGGTTAGAGCATAACATCTTTAGGTTTGAGAAGAGAGATTTACGCTTTGTTCTTACTTGAGTTCAATGTGTAGATTGAGATCTTGCTGGCAAAGACGAATAACTTTGACGAATTGATGGCTGCTGCAGTGGATGAAAGAGATGCTGCTGATGGTGATGAGCAGATCTAGAGCACCATCACAGATCTAGAGAATGAAGTCTACGCGCTCTTCTTTCCCCCTTTCTTTTCTTCTTCTTTTTTGCATGTCTTTGGCATGCAAATTTTGCTTGTTAGAGAAAATTGAGGTGGTAGCGCAACATGTGCTAAGAGCAGCAGTTAGTAGTTTGCTGTTCGGTTTTGCAAGGTTTGATGTAGCTTGATCTTTGTATTTTAGATACTATTGTGTTTTTAAATTTGTTGATCGACTCCTCTGTTGTTGACAATTTGACCGCGTCCTAAAATCTCAGGCAGGACTTGTTTAATTATACTGTGCAAGTTGAAGTTTTTTTTTTTTTTTTTTTTTTTTTTTTTGCCCATGCTGTCTCCTTTCGAGTTTGCATGACCTCTAATTCTGCAGTTCTCTGGTGATTTAGCACTTCCTTTTGGGGATCTATTACTTTTATTTCAATGTGACACCTAAGAGCCGCATTAGCCCGCACAAGCCTCCAGGAGGGCTTCCCAACTGAACTTCGATCTGGCGCACCGCCCGGTTGGATTAGTTCTTGCTTCTGTGCGTTAATGCAAAGCACCCCTTATTTTTCTTTCTTAATAAAAGGCCGAATGGGCACTTGCTTGCTTTAAAAAAAAAAAAACAGCACTATAGTATCTTCTAGTGGTGGGAAACTTGTAATCTGGCGTAGGGAAGGAGAAATTTGAGAAAAAAAAAAAAAAAAAAGAAAAAAAAAGAAATATATAAGAGTTGGAGGAGTTGATACTTGTGCTCGCGCCTTGTTCTCTCAAGGCTGGCTCCCCGGCAACATATAAAGATCAGTGTTATGTCCAGCAGGCGTGTGGTACGCCGTACGTCCACGTGTGTTATATAGAGGTATATATGTATGTTAGCATCTCCTTTTGGTGGGCGCTGTGGCGCTGGGGTTTTTGAGTAGTGGAAGAGATATTGGGTACCGTTCATACGTATGGCTGTAGCCTTCCTCCCCGTGTGCCGGCGGCCCCCCTCAGGGATAACGAATCCCGTGATTAGGACGAGGCCTGTCCGACTCCGACGACGGTCTGTCTCCTCAGCTGCTGCCGCCTCCTCCGTAGCAGGTGCGGACTGGGTGAAGGCCACCGATGCCGAGTTCTTCCATACCGACTGCAGACCCATCATGCTCTTTGACGGTAACCATCTAACTCAGTCCAGTTCGATTCAGTGGGCCCCTCCGTCACCGTTCCTTTTCTTCAATATTACTTTTGGATACGACGGATCCATGATTTGGTGAGTTATGAGATAGTAATTTAATTTAGGTGTCTGCAACCTCTGCAACGGCGGCGTCCGCTTCGTCCGGCACAACGACCCCAATAGGTCTCTGCTCTCTCCCTACTCTTTGTTCCCAGAATTGTCTTTTGCTCCAATTCTAAACTCCCTTCAGTTATGGGGTTCTATTAATTTGAGAGTTAACAATGTTTCCGTGTCGAGCAGTAGGATTAGATACGAACCACTCCAGAGCGCAGCGGGAAGGAAGCTTCTGCAGAGATCAGGAAGATCGCCGGACGATATCTCCAGCGTCGTTCTAGTTGAAAAGGATAGGTAGCAAATTCCGCAATTGGAGATGCCTTAAATTTCTTACTGATACAGGAACTTTCAGTAAAGCCTTTGATGTGCTAGACTAGAATGCATTCAGCAAGTGTGTACACATTAACAACATGAGTCTTTGTTGGTTCCATATATAGGTCCTATATAAAGTCCGAAGCAGTGCTACGGATAATGGAGTACCTTGAGCTGCCTTTCCCTCAACTTGCCTTCATGTTAAAGATGGCTCCTTTGTAAGTTCCTTTCCTGTCATACAGGATTACATCGTTAGGCTATTGATGTCTATGCTTATTCCTGCGCCAGAAATAAATTTTAAATTTTTTCATTCATTAGCAGGCTTGTAAGGGATTTTGCATATGACAATGTTGCAAACAATCGCTATGCAATATTCGGCCGGTCTGAGACAGAATCGTGTGAAATACTGTAAGCTGTTGGGCGGTTGACTCTATCGTCATCCTAAATGATATGGTGAGATCAATTTCATACCGCATGCATTTTATTTATTCTGAAAAAATTCATGCCAAACTTTTAGGGGGGCTCAGTGTCGGTTATAATTCTGTCTGGGCCATACACAAGTTAGTATTTATGGTGTGAGACAACTTGCTGTCGGTACAACAAGTTTTTGCTTTAGTGATATGTATATATAGCAAATGGCCTACATGGGAGTATTAATTGTTGTCTATTATATAAAACCAAGTATTCTGACTCTGAAAAATCGTATTTTGCCTACTCTTCCTCTGAGTTTTCAACTAAAACATAATTGTTAGTTGAAAGAAAATTTGCAGTAAGGCCTGTGCTCCAGATGTTTGATGTTGTTGCATGATTGTTTCAACATGTCCTGTTTACTTCCTATCATTCTTTTAAAAGATGAAACACACGGAATAGTTTATGTTCGAAAATTGGAAGGTTATAGCCTTGAGGGCAAGAAAACATAAATTACATAATGACCAAAAGTCAAATCAATTTTGACATAATGAGTTGGGCGAAAGAAAATTAAACCCATCGCGAGCATTCCAAGTTGCCCGGATGGACTGCAAAATAAAAATTCAACCTGTTATCTCAAGAGAATACTATGGGCTGGCTGAGGCACCACACTTTCAGGTAGACATAGCCACAGGTCTCGCCATGGGCGTTGATATGAACAGCCTCAGTATCCTCAAGAGAGGATATGGAGGTGATGGTTACCTCATTAATTTGGATCCCTGTGCAAGGGCCACTTTGGCTGCAATTGAGGCTAATTTCTGCTTCACTCTTCCATGTCCCGAGAAGGTTTGCATATCGGACGTTGATTACATGCGCTGCATCCTTCTGTATAATGGAAAAGTTCTGTAAAACCGAAAACAAAGCATGGAGGTATATATGTCATCTACAGCCCAATTACAAAGCATGGAGGAGAACAGTAGTATTGATTGATGATGACAGCATTTTCTAAATTGGCGAAATTTATATGCTCAAAGGAGGATATGGACCTTGCATATCCTCTAGCTCCCTGCATGTGAATATGGTGTCACTGAATGTTAATATCATCCAAGCAGAAAATGTGATGTATGATATGTGGCTCTAAGCGCACAGCCTGCATGAGAAAGAATTGTTGAACCATACTAGAAGTTTCATGCAATGATGTAGGTGGTAAACCTGCCATGTCTTGATTCTGGCACCACTTGTTGTCGTGTTGAAAAAATTTGTGTATGCAACATGACATCGCCAAGATAAGGCGAAGAATGGGAATAATTAATCAGACAAGAAATCCATGACTAAAGCGGGAGTGCAATAAAAGGTCCCACCTGATGCTGTGACCTGGCCCACAAGTAACCTTTTTCACAACTATGTAGAAAGTAGAATCTCCAATGGATATGCAGTCATCATCTATAGTAAGTATGCACAGGCAGATGTATTGATAAGCGCCATGCAAAATAGGAGATTGAGAAAGAAGTCAAAGGAAGCACCTTGATTAAGAAATAACCTGCAGTAAGGTGATGTTTAGGATGGTAACATGTTGGGAGGTGTGGATGCGAATGCCCAATGGTGCTGGGGCTGATGGATGGAATGCCAATGGTAACTCCGCTCAGTCACACCCCGGCTCCCGTACACCTGTGCGTGTGTACTTGTGGGCTGTTTGCAATCATCGCATTGCCGTACCAACACATTCTTGCATCCGGAATTTTACTGACTGCCTGCAGAAATTAATAGATAGTCACTCATAACATGAAAGACCATGGTTATGCTACTATTCTGAGCGAATAACTTATTTCTTCAGGTGGCGAACATCACATCGCAATATAGTCTGAGCAATCATTTGATGATTTCAATATAGTCTTAGCATTTGATGATATCTCTCCACACTTGACTCATTTCTAGTTGTTAATTGCATATCTAAAAGGTAGTTGGCAGCAGCACACTTGAGTTATGCTCTCAGTATACCAGCTGAGCTAAAAGGCAGCGATCGACATGCATTTTTCATGGCCATTTAAGCATGTTGTTGGATAGATCATTAGCAGCAACTCAAAAGGCAATCATGAGCCTCTCACATTCAAAGCCATTCAGAAGTTAGACGAAGCAAATTAAGTGCATAAACTCGGCTCAAGTAGTTGAGCTAATTGGTACAAGACTTGGCGTGTGCCCGTGGCTGTGGAGAAAGCTAATACACAGATGATCGAACATAAGAAAGCTGAAATTCAGAGTCCAAACATAGCCATTCAATTGCTGGATAACAACAGCATATATGTGAGGAACAATTAGCCTTGCTTCTTGTCTTTGGATACTCGACGAATCATTCGTTTTTTAATCTTTTTTTTTTTTCTTCCCAACTCGAAGAACTCTTTGCTTGCATACCACGATTAAGGTAGAAAAATCCTGACACAACAACAAGAGGAAGGATAATAAAAATTAAAAAAAGTGCCATACTTATTTATAGATTCATAGCGTTGCTACAACAGCAAGATATGAAAGACCCCAAATATGTAGGAGGCCTATGGATGACTCCATGTTCCAGCTAAGCTTGATATAATACTAGTAATTCTACATCCTGGCAATAGGATCAGCAGTGGTGGTGCCGGTCTGAGTGGCTCTGGGGCACTGGTTGAAACCATACCAAACGCCGTTGGGGAGAGAAGTGCTGTAGTAGAAGGTGACGGTGCGGCCATAGTATGGGTCGTAGACCTGAACCCATTCCGGAATCCAACCATCCCACCCATCCCGCCGCAGGTACAGGTAGCACACTCCGTAGCCGCAGGGCCCCCTGATATTGAATGTGTCCGTGGAGCACCGCTCAAATGCGCCTGACGACGGATCGTCTAGCCGTGGCACGTAAACCTGATCATCATGAATCGTGTTATGACAAGTCTATTTTAAATACGAGGGTTAATTGACAACCTAGAACTAATGAAGGGATTCCCGAGATCTGCGATTGATTGATACTTTTTCTTTTTCTTTTTTTTTTCATAATTTGAGCTGGGCTTGGGTAGTAGCAGCTAGGAAGCTTGAATTGAATTCAGCTTTTCGAGTGGTTAATTAGCCAAGATGCTAGGCTTGTGAGATTGGCTACGCGGGGATGCAGCTCATGGGAGCTTGGCATCTAATAAGACTGGGAATTCTTTCTTTAAAATTTTGAGCCTTCTTGCAGCGGCAGTGAGTGCTGCTGCGACACCCACTTAGTTACTACTGGTTTGCTGATACATACCCCCTCATTGCGATTTTACTATGCGGTTAGATAAAAGTAGCCGAACCCTTTTCTTGTGAGCTGTGGTCCATGATTAGAAAGTAGTCAGTCAGTAGATACCACGATCACTCGATTGTCGCCGACCTCGTCGACTGTTTATTTTTTTGTTTTTTTTTCTCCCATTGTTTTACTTGTATTTCTCTCTATAGTTAGTCAGGTTAACTACTAATATTCCATTGTTTTGTGCACGTTTCTCATGGATCGTTCTAGCCCTCGATCGGAGGCAGGCAAAGCTCTCCTCTAACACCCAGAGTAAAATGAGCAACAGAGGGAGAGGCATTCTTTTCTTCTTCTTTTTTTTATTATTGAAAGAAAAAAAAAAAAAAAAAAAGGAAAAAAAAAAAAAAAAAAAAAAAAAAAAAGGGTAAGAAGTACCTCGTTACGGTAGAGATCACCGAAAGCGAGGCTGATATAATCTCTGGTAATCCTCGGGGAAGAGCAGCTGGTCCTTATCTTCACGCTGTACGAACACGATCCCCTTCCTCTTCCCACCTCCTCACCCTCTTTCTTAAACATTTAACAACAACAACAACAAGAGAGAGAGAGAGAGAGAGAGAGAGAGAGAGAGAGGAGAGTAAGTGGGAGAAAAAGAACTTTGGAAATCTGTTTGTGCGTCCGGAAGGAAATTTGGAGAGCCTTACCTGCAGGTTCTCCCTGATCGTGAAGGATCGAAGCTCATGGGGTGGAGGGTGATCAGGTACGATCTCAGATCCCGAAGACACGACGACGGAGGAGCCCCTAGAGCCGCAGAGGAGGAGGAGGAACAGCAACCTCAGAACACGAAGAAGAGTCTTCGGTAGAAGCAGCTTCCCCATTGTTCGCTCCTTGGCTCTTTTCTTCTCCTGGTTTGGTTAGTTCCACCGGCGCGCAGAAGCACAGGAGCAGAACGCTTTATTTTATTTGTTACCAGACTGGGCCGCTTACAGGCCACGGAGTCGGGATTGATCCATCATCATTCATCAGCAGTAGGTTAGGGAGACATAAAGTTTCCGTGGTATTGCGGAGGAAGATTTCCGTGGGAATAGATGATATATATAATTTTTTTATATATAATTTCATTAAAAATAAAATAAAAGAAAACTTTTTATATTTTCATATTGCGTTTTGGCTTAGGAAAATGCTATGTGTACACCCGTAAGGGATGTACATCTCACACCCCCACCCATCTAAGGGTGGGGGTTTGATGATGGGTCACTTGATGTGACCCGTAAAAAATATCGCTACCATTAAAATGGTGGAGATGTATGATGTACACCCCTTCGGGGTGTACATGTAGCATTGCTCTTTGGCTTAATAGCACTGCATAATCCCAATACAAAATGTGCACCTTGGATGGATATAGATCAATCCCTCGTCGTTACCGCGATCTGTGACTCAATGAATAGCCAGCCAATCGGACTCCAATGGATACGTTACCCGATACGGGACTCATTTCTATTATGACAGTCCCACCAATCAGCATGCCACACATACATACCTCCGTACCACGTTTGGAAAACCAAAAAAATAAAATAAAAAAATATATATACTTATTTGGACTTACAAAGGGGAAGTTTCCGGAGCAGTTAATTGTATGCGGTGCTGTATACACAGCTGTAATATATATATATAGGGAATGTATAAGTGTACACAAGGGTATACATCTTACACCCCACCTCATTCTGGGGTGGGATGAATTTCACTCGTCACTCGATGTGACGAGTAAAAGTATATCCATTTCAGGATGGGGTGGGGGATAAAATGTACACCTCTTTTGGGATGTACACCTAACCAAGCCCATAATATTAAATTTTTAAAAAATATATTTGATTTTTTATAAAATATTTTAGAAAGCTTTCTACTAGAAAATTATTTTTTGTGTGCTTAGTTCCTAGCCACTGACACTAAACTGATATGAGGACAACACGAGGATAATACAAAATTTTACTAAGCTCATATTTGTACGGAACTATAAATTGCACACTCATACGGTCATACCATCACTCCACTAAAAAGTCTATTAGCACTTCTAACTCTTAAATCTAAGCATTCATCACATGAACCACAAACATCATCCAACTAAATTAGAGCCATTTGCCTCGTGGCATAGTCCACCCCACATAAACTACAATATTCACTCGATCGACAACTTCTTCTGAACAGGTAACGAACACACAAGCATCGAAACAAGAAAATTTTCTACATCCAGGAATGTATTCATCGACACAAGAAAATTTTCTACATCCAGGAATGTATTCTTTCGGGCAGACCTTGCAGTCCGCCTCATAATTATTATTATTATTTGTTTCCAGTTGTTTTCAGCTCAGTTAAACCTGGAACAGATCTTTCTAATTTCGCCCTGGGTCCCCGTCTTAACCCCAATGCTACTCATCTTGACCATAGACTTTGGGAACTCATAATCAAACCCAAGTCCCAGCAGGCCCCGTATGGTTCCTGCATAGTTCTGGACAATATCCTGGGTCACTGCATCTTCCCAGAGCCTCTGATCTGACTCGAGAACTGCATTTCCATCCCTCACATTCTTGAAGTAGCTCGCGTCGAACTTTGCCATGCTATCTTTGTCGAGAGCAACCCGCTTCGAGGGGTCACCCTTCTGGGGGCACAGAATTTGAAGCTGTCCCAAGAAGGCCCCATTGATGGTTGGATCAGCATTGCCTGTCGCTGTGAAGTTGTATAAACGGTAGCGGAAGAACAAGCAATCCGTCTGACCAACAGTGTGAGCACCTAAACAGATATAATAATAGTGTCAGATGAGAGCAAAGGGTGGAAATAACTTAAAGGGGGATTAGTAAAAGAGATTAGTTAGCAGTAAGAAGAAAGCAAACTCAAAGAGTAGTTAAAGAAAGGATAGGCTCCACTTAAGTTGAAGCCTGATCATCAATGACTCAGTTGCCAATTTGCTCTCACGTAACGGCATAGGTAAATTATAAAATAAAGTTCAAGATAGTACTGCATTATTGAACAAATAGAATCCAGCACAGAATCATAATATGTTAAGCCTTTTCAGCACACTTATATCACTCAACAACGAGGGTACTAACCAAATATAAGTATCAATTTTCTACTATTAAATTACATAACATATTAGTATACTATACTAGTCTAAAGGCAATGAGCCTGTCCAAATTCAAGAGAGAACATGAGATTACCAACTAATGTCACAAGATCATGATCAGTCAAGCCTTTGTCTGCAAACTTTTGCCTCTGGACAGCCACGGAATCAGTTGGTGATGGTAAAACTGTGGCATCTGATGCAGATGAAACCCTGCCATCTCTTCTCCCCAAGGGCACAGACCAGCTTGGACCGCCAGTCTAAACAATAACTCCACGCAAGGAGCAAATTAGTAACATACCATGAAGTCATGGGTTCAATGACCCAAAATCTCTCCTTCACGAAGCATATAATACATGCAGTGTTAGAAAGGTATGAATGTATGCACACACATTTCCTGACTTCGAAACACCCCACATAGCACTATTTGATTTTAGCCAGATCTAAGTTAGAACTTGCTTTCTCTGCATCATTTTTGACAGAATATTACATAATTTAATATTCTGTAACTTTGTTGACAGAGCAGGAAAGTCTAAACGAAGTTGACTAATTAAAACAGTTCAATCACTGTGGAGGGGTTCAAATCCAAAAAAATGAAGTTCGCAGAGCCGGTTCCAAGAGTGCTTTTGGCTGCTTGCAGTTGTAAGTTGACATGATTGAGAACTTACCAAATCAACGGCATCACGTGCAGCCAAAGCCAGTATATCAGCGCAAGAGACTATCCCAGGGCATGCAGCCTCCAACTGGGACTTGGCATCGTCCACAACCTCAAATCCTCTTAGGCCAAGGTTTTGCACGGCAGTCCTCTCAGAAGAAGATCCGGAGATAAGAACAGACGCATCACAGCCCTATGGAGCAAGCAGCAGTATGAATCATCTAAAATCAGTGAAATAAATGTGCGCAGCAAGAAGCACCGCTCGTTAGATGAGTCAAGAGCTAAGCTGAAGATATTGATGAAAAGCTGTGAGATAAAGAGATTTTTGGAAGGTCTAGTGAGTTCCAAGACATAGCTAGGAGCTGAAGAAGCAAACTGGAATCCTCTGCAATATACATGAACAACGTTCTTAATAACAGAAACAAAGTAGAACGAGAAAAACCTGAACAAAACAGTTGTGGAAATGTAGCCTCAGCAAGCCTGGGGCAATGGTGGAATCGTTGTTGAAGAATTTCTGTACAGTAGACCTTACTATGTCCTCAGCCTTGGGACAAGTAGAAGAGTAGAGCCGCTTCTGTAGTCCTTCTTGGGCTTGTACTGAAAAGCAGATAAATAATAAAGCAACAAAAATGTGCAAGACATACGTCATCTTAAATGTAGCTACTATCTGCTATTAGCGCTTTGAGGAGGGATTTTACTATCTTAAGTTGCCAATATTCCCCAGAAGATATATAGGGCCATCTGGGCTGTCTTCCAATTAGCTTATTCTTGAGTCTTTCTCACCCCAATGCTAATAGATCATTTCCCTCAAAAAAAAATGCTAATAGATCATGAACTCCTAAAACATGTGGGCCGCCATATTAGAGGCTCCTATCCTAATCCTCTAAATTATGTATTCAAGAATATAAACAAAACCATACCTTTATTCTAAAGCGCATAAGAGTGTGAAACAGTCAGTCTCCACTGCCTCTCCACTTTGCTTATATCTTTAGCTACTAAAGCTAAGGGTGTTTAAACACAACTATTGGGAGGGAATTTCCCCTTTTCATATTTGGGCCTTTTGTACTAGTTGCAAGTGTAAATAGGACAATCCATCATGACAACCAGGTTCACGAACTTATGATAAGTTATGGTTTCACCTAGAAGCATCCGGCTGAGATGAAGATTATTAATTATGAAACAAAGAAATAGAATTGGCTCAATGAACTTGATCAAAAGAGCTCCCAAAAGATAAAGCTACTGCACTTCATAGTACCATATTTTATAACATACATATCAATCAAGTAAGAGAAAAGACATGTATAATATCCGGCAAACAGAAAATAGCTTTCTAACATGGTATATCTGAATCTGCCCAGATATTCCATTTAAATGCGTCATAGAGATCATAAAACAACTGGCTATCATCTATTATCCATGGAACACAAGAAAATTAATTCATCACATCATCCATGATGAGCCTTTAGCCTCCTGTCTAGCCCATGTTCGTCTTCTTCCAAATTTTTACAAAACAAGCCATTTTATCAGCAAAGAAAAACTCAAAAGAGTCAAGCCAAGCCGTTGAAGAAACTTATTGAAAATTCCAGCATGGAAACAATGAAGACAAGCATAATGTTTACCAGCATATCATCGCAAAACAGAGAATACCAAGCAGCATAAAGTACCTTATAGGTCAGCAAAGAAGCTATGGTGACGTATTCATCCACAGTGGCTCTATATTCCAATGCAACACACGTGGCAAGCGCGGGTAGTACCATTTTAGTGGTATGACGCTTCTTGAGTGCATACATGAGCTCCACTTAGAACATTTTGTATTCAGAAAATTTCGGAGTGGGCCAATTGTATTCAATAAAAACACCTTAGGAGCACATGTTTCTTATGTCACAAAGGGCAAAAGTAGAAACCTAACAATTGATGACATAATAACCATTACGGCGCAGGCTAAGTGGCAAAATGAAGATAGTAATTTCTTAACAACAGAGAAATGCAAAATATTCATTATGGTGGCTTCCTAAGCATCATTGTAATGATTTGGCAGACAAACTTCTGATCTTAATACAGTGAGTAGAAAAATGCTAGTCGCAAAATACTCTAGTTCATGGGTAAGACTATAAGCACCAAAGGTAAGTAAATGTGCATTGTTCATGCCAATCTAGTTCTATAGATACTTCTAATTTAAGAAATTCTGAAATTGCCCATGAACTCGCTAAATAAATATACCCTAATTATACTTGACAGCTATATACCAGTCATTCATACTCTGAGATTTCTACAAAACATCACAGATAAGCTGATCAGAATCAAGGAAATCAGTGGCATTTACTCAAGCCACTGCATTCTTCATTGCCAGCCATTATATTTCTTCAATTGTCAATGGGAACATTACAACCATTTTCTCTCTCTTTTGTGTTGGCATGGTTTATGCCCAAATGTCATTCATGGTGGGAGCAAAGGATTGAGAAGCTTTAATTAATGCAGTAACAAAAATGCAGAAGACATTACTAATAGAACTAATTGCTTTAACTAAACCCTAAACCCTTTAGTTCACATTTCATAGTTGTGATCTTTCAAAAATGATTCGAACCTAGAAGGCAACAATTAGGACTTATAGCTAGCAAATTGTCTTGGCAATGCTTCGACTTAAACAGAACAACATGGTAGAGCATCAGCCAAGTTAAGATCAAAAGTAGAAGTTGATTCAGCTTCAATTCCCTACAAGGCAGCTGAGATTTGATATGCGATAGATAGAGTGCACAGATCAGTGCTCAGGAAATTATTTAAAATTATTACTCTCAAGATAACTAAGAAGAATCGGTAATGAAGTAACATGGCAAAGGAAATAACTTTACCAAGTGGCATTGGGCATTGAAATTGAAAATTAACATTAGTTGTGCTCACATTCAGAGCAAGTCAATGCAATAGACAACAGCACAAACTATACAACTAATATATTCGTGTGCGAAAAATACTACACACACTAATGATAATTAGCACACTACTGACCTTTCTTATTTGGCCCTGGATCACTACATGCAGAAATCAGTTAATCGCCTGCATCACTGCCTACTCTCATGCTTCTTGCATTCACATGAATTAGCACTTGGTCAGAAAGGCAGAAGCCTATCTTGAAACATAGCTTGTTCCTAGATACTAATTTAAAAAAGTCAGTTGAGTATTAACGGTGGCAAACATAATTTTCGATCTCAATAAAACACACTCCACAAAATTCTTGAAGAAAATAAAAGCCAGCTAAAAGCTGGATTGACATAAATGAAAGCGATTGTGCCTAAAAATCCAATTCGAGCCATTTAGTGAAATAGCTGCAAGTGTTAGGGGAGATGACGCCGCCGGGTGTGCACTCACTTATCCTGGGGCACACCCCACACGGGATGGCCGACAAAGCGCCGGCAACAGGTGCTCTTCTGTCAAACTTCCTGTAGCAAGGCCTTCCCGCCGGCACCGCAGAGAAATCGCCGGCACCGGTGCTCTTCACTTCCTCCACCTCCTTGTCCAAAACCATGGCCTGAACAATCTCCGTGATCTGCTGCAAGGTGAAGTCGGTCTTGCCGTCGCGGGACATTTGGATTCCCTTCCAGACGTCCTCGATGGTGGCGACCCGGAGCTTGCTGATCTGCGCCAAGCACTTGGACCTGACGTCGTCGATGAATTCCTTGTTGAGGCTTCCTTGGGAATACCAGGTGCCCCCCGATATCTCCTTGGCGGGTTCGAACTCTTTGGCCACGTACATCTTCCTGCTTTTGTTGTGGATGCTGACGACGCACTTGATCAAACCTTTTTGTTGGAGCAACCTGAGAGCCTTGTCGAACACATTGCGGGGAAGATTCATCAGCTTCTTAAGGTCATATGTCCATATCCCCATGTTCTTCTTGCTGCGGATCTGGTTTAAGATCATGCGCTCCGCGTCGCTGAGTCTCTCATCCGGTACTAGGGCGCCGCTCGAATTGGACCCGGGTCGCGGCCGCTTCTGAGGTACCATCGCATTCGCTCCCTCTGCTATACAAAGCACCAAAACCACCACCACCAACAACAACAACAACAGTAATAAGTGGGAAAGGGAGTTCCACGGCTAGGTTTGAGGGGCAAAAAAAATAATAATAATAATAATAATAATAATAAAGACGCGACTTACCAGCAGAAGGCCTCATGGCGGGCGGAGCGCTGCGTCTAAAGAGTATGCGGTTGCGCGGACGCAAGGGTGCGGCGGGAGAGAGATGGGAGGGACGGAAAAAGGAGAAAGCCAGAGTCTTATTTTATATTATAATTTTAAAAATAGTTTTTTTTATAAAAATAGATATCTAGTAGGTTTTTTTTATTATTAATTTAATTTATTTTAATTTATTTTTGATTTAAATTAAATTATAATTTAAATCAAAATTAAATGGGCTATAGCCTATACTTTACTTGCGATGGCCCAAGCTGGTGGGCTAAGCGGACCTGAGGGGCCCAGCAGGCTTGATCCGGTCTCTGTCGAATAACAACGCGGTCCTTTCAAGTTTCAAGTCTGGGCCAGGCATTCCGGCCCACACCAGCACGTTCCAGTTCAATCAAGTGGGGTCGTAGATTCGTAGCAAATGTTCAATTAATTTTAAAAACAATGGTTGAAGAAATATGCTCTTTGATTACGCTAATATTTATTGACAGTGTTATGACACCTACTCCATGCACCTACCTACACGAAAATTTTCTCTTGGATCTTTTAAGAGGCCAGCGATGTCGTGGAAGCATAAACATCTTTTCCACATGAAAAATAAATACGGCGGAATGATTTTCCCCGGATGTTATGCTATCTTCGAGCAAATAGCTAAGAACAAAGTCAATTGCTCGGTTATACGGCAAGACGCTTTGCAACAGAGATCCAACAGTAACAATATTAATTTACTACCTTGTTTGTAGAGATTACTAGGGATAAAAGTGAGAGAACCAATTTTTAGGGAGGGCTCGAAAATTCTAACTTGTCCCAAAGTGGTTTAGCTTAACCAAAACAAGTTTCTTTCTCTTTCCACAATTTAACAAACACCAACCTTAGCCGACCAAGCAATAGTAGACTGGATCATAATATTCAAACTTTAACAATGACACGAACTACACAAGCAGCAGTAGCGGAGACAAAATGCACAGAATTGTTTAGCAGACTCTCTACATATTACGTGCATGAAATCACAATATGTTCAGACGACAAGATAACTAGCCATCAAGAGACCACAAAATCAAAAAACAAGTAGGAATTCTCTGCTTCAGCCACTTGTATTCAGAATTTGGCATTATACATCTATCAGAGATTTGGGACCTAATTAATTAATATATGTGAGCTTATAAGTTGAACATAAAAAAGGAGGCAAGAGAAGGAGATCCTAATCCATCTTCAAGCACTTCCAAGTAGTAAGAACGGAGAAATAAAGAAGAAGCAGTATTAAGCCGTGAATACATCTTGCCAACATCACTTGGCCACTTGTTCTACCACAGGTACGTTACTCCACCGTCCGTCTACTCCACTGGTCTGCAAAGGAGGCAGAGAGAACACACTGACCGTGGAACTGCCACTCCTGATCTCTTTCAAAGCCCGCAATGCTGCGATCGTGCTCTTCATGGACAAGCTTTCCATGTATTCGATCTCCTCTAGCTCTGGAACCCCACCTTTTACCAACGAGGACCCGGGCTTTGAGCATTTCTGCTGTCCATCAACTGCTCCTTCACCATTCTCATCAGCCGATACAGACGGTTCATTTGTCGGGAAGAGGCGGTCCAGCATGGCCTCACACTCCTTTACGAGTTTGTACAGCAGATCGGTGGTGAAGAAGGGTTGCTGCAGCACCTTCTGAATGAAGGGCAGCCGGATCAGAGCTCCCGTTCTTTTGTCATATTTCTTTAGTATTTTCACCAGCCCTGTTAAAATGCCATGAATAACAACATTAGGTTTTCCATGATTACAGAATGAGGTCCTAGAAAAAAGAGAAACAAATCTATTTTGCGGCAAAGAAAAATATATATATTTATGGTGAAGAGACAAACAAGGAGCAATGAAGTATGAATCTCCAATACAGTAAGAATATAATAGCAAATCATCTTATTTTTTGACTAAAAGTAGATGTGCTAATTCATGCACAACTTTCTCAGGTTTGGTAAACACTCAACCATAATGATGAGTTTCTGCATGATTAACAGCTGAAAAAAAAAATGGCAAGTTTTATGTAATTTAGCATTAGAAAAATCATGTTCATTGATAAAGTCAATAAGCTTGCATAAGGAAAAAAAAAAAAAAAAAAAGATACAGTTGATAAGCAGTCAACACTCGATATATATCTGGAACGGGCTGACAAGCCATAGCATGTTAGATTTTCCTTCTAAATTTCTTGTAGTCCTAGATATTCAAGTATAAATACAATCTGTTGTCACTGTTGATTATCTTAAGGCAAAAAGAAGCCAACTTCTATATCTAGTCATAAAATGATGAGCGCAACCTTTTCTTTTATTCATCATTCTGAGTAAACCATATTATGTGATAATAGATCTGAATCATATATTATGTGATTATAGAGCCATTCAGCTGGACTTCACTATTTTGATAAAGCCATCTTAAGTCTAAAATACTCCAACGAAAATGTGATACATCATACACAAACCTATAATTTTGGATCTTAACCATTTTTGTTAGATATAGCTATCATGTGCTCATGAACTGGTTAGCTATGTTCAAGTAATTGCTGGAGCGGCTATCAAATATTTCTGACATTGGTTGCGCTTTCTAAACCAATTATCTCCAAGTGAAAAAAAAAAAGATACATACTGTTAAAATACATTTTTGATGAAGCATACATGCTGTAGTATCAGCATCTAGAAAAAAAAAAACATATAATATCCATTCTCACTTTTCTTATTAGAAAGTTGCATTTGCACAATCTCTGAACACTGTATCTACAATAAATGACATAACAGTTTTTCTTTCAAAAAAATTACAAAAGCAATTTAGAGAAAATGATTATAAATATGGATACTCTGAGTAGAAATTGAAACATCAAACCATTATGACATACCTAATTAACCATCATTAAGGATTACCTATTCATGCACCTGATGAGAAATTATAATACAATTATTTTATACAAAAAATCTTTAAACTTATATTGTTATAATTTCAATAGAGTGTCGTATAGCACTAATGTTTTTCCTAACAAACACATATTCAATCTAACAATTGATGGCATTTCTTATTTTACTCGTAAAAACATCTATGTATATCATTGGCAACGACGGTACACATATTGTAACCAAAATTCAAAAAATCATTACTGCGAGATAAACTCTAAACACCGTACAATATAAAATAAGATAAAATAAAACTATATTTTCGATAAACACATACACAACAAATATGAATTCGATTGTTGGATCGTTGGCGCTAAAAGCTCGAGCTGTTAGAAATACGCAACCAATTCACTTAAAGCGTACAGACACAGCGCACACGGATCGTTAGGTCTATTGTGGATCGCAGCCACACTCAACTTATTAGTCTCCTGGGCCTATTGTCACGGGGTAGGAAGTTAGACCTATTTTAATCCATAAATAAATAGCCAACAATCCCCCCACCCAACACCTGCACCGTGTGGGAATCGAGCCCGTGCCACTGGCTCTAATACCAATTGTCAGATCGTTGACGCTAACCATTAATTCCAAAAGATCGAGCTATTAGGAATACACAACCAATTCACTTAAAGCGTACAGACACAACGCACACGGGTCTCGACCAGACTCAACCCACCTAAACGTTAGGTCTATTGTTGGGCCTCTTGCCGTTAGGTCTATTGTGGATCGCAGCCCCACTCAACTTATTGGGCTCACCCAGCTCAACTTATTAGTCTCCTGGGCCTATTGTCATGGGACAGAAAATTAGACCTATTTTAATCCATAAATAAATAGCCAACATCAATTGCCATTCATTCTACTAAAGAAATATGAACGAGCAAATAAAGAAAAATAAACAAAAAAAAAAAATCAAAGATTAAATGATATCAATGTCAATGTCAAGTCATGAATATTGAAGTGGTACGACACAGGGAGACCCTCATAAGTGAGCTAAAGAGCTGGTGCCAAACCGCCACCACTTGGTGGTGAGAAATGGGAAAGTGAAATTATAAGTGTCAAAATCAATGGCTTCCGAATGTTGTTCATATTAATACCTTTGTGGCTTCCCTACATCAATTTCCTTTCGCCAAGGGCGTGGAATGAGCAGCCTACGAGATTCGTCAAAAAGAAAAAAAAAAAAAAAAAAAAAAAAAAAAAAAAATGTGGCCAACTGAATTTTACTATTTAAGTCGGAACAAGTTTAAGTACTCCCATTAGTGTTTGATTCGCCAACCTACCATTTGTATCTTAACCAGGATAGGGTTATCCATGTGTTTGACGAATCAGTTAACTAGGTTTAGTAGTTCTTGTCGTGTCCAAGCAGAGTCAAAGATATTGTATCCAGCACTCAAGAATTTTCTAAATTATTTGACTACATGAATAAAACTACTTAATATAGGTAAATAAATAATAATAATAATAATAATATTATTATTATTATTATTAAGCATGTCAGCATAGAAACCGTTGCAGTACAAACACTTCAGTCGGGCAATAAAGAAAATATCGTATCTGACACTAGTGACTTTTTCATTCTGGTTGTCTTGTTAAAAAATATTATTCGATAAAACATTACAAAAGCATAAAGAAAATATCATATCTGACACAGGTGGCATTTTTTATTCTGACCGTCTTGTCAAAAAATATTATTGATAAAACAGTATAGAAACAATAAAAAAAATATCATATCTGACTCTGGTGACATTTTTTATTCTGGTCGTCTTGTTAAAAAATATTATTCAATAAAACTTTACAGAATGACATCCTTTTAGCACTGAGATTAAGACCTAACAAGTCAAACAAGTAGTGGCGCGCGGGAACGACCGCTGTAAACCAAAGAGTAGTGCTATAAGCGTGGACTGCGCTTTCACGACCCGTTCCAAATTGGGATGATAAGTGAATCTCTAGAACGAAGAAAAAATACTTGCCGTATATACTCCCCCCCTCTTTTTGCGGAAATAAGATTGTCAAAGTAAAATACTTGAGATGCAATAATTGTGCTTAGTAGATGCAGCAACAATTTCTTTGCAAAGCTAAACTGCTCTAAGAATCTATGTTGACTCGAGAAAGACAATAACAGAAAGAGCACCTCACAATAAAATCAAGAGTGGAATAAAATATGGATAGATATTGGGAGGAAAATGAGTTTGAAAAGACAAGCATACGATTAGTGTGATGCAGAGTAAGTAAGGGGCATTTAAGTTGGGGCTACTATGTTTCTTTGTAATCCTAAGGAGGCGTCAGCAGCCATATCTCGACTTGAGAGTGTGGGTGGTGTGGAGGAGAGGGTGAGGCGATTTAACAAGGGGACGGGGAGGGAAGGAACTGGGAAGAAATTAAAGCACGCACCGGTGTAATTGAAGGCGCTGTAGTTCTCAAGAAGGACCATCTCCCCGTGGAAATCCACAATCTCCTTCCTCACCCTCGTCAGCTCATCTTTGAAATCTCTTCCGACGACTCTCTCCACTCGGTCCCGCAACTCCTGCTCAACGACAAAGGCGTTAGATCCCCGTATCAACATGAGCGGATAGAATCGCCCGACCGATAAGTCGCACACATAGATACATAGATATATAGTGATCACAAGAACAAAAAAGATTGAAATCGATCTGCAGCAAACGATACCAAATAGAACAACGCAATACAATTCATTAAGTTACGCAAATAAAGCAGCAACATGGATCGATAGTTCGTCCTGTGCACGGATCTACTGGTCGATTGTTTTAGTGAAGTGAGAACATGCAAACCCATCTGAGGATCGACGGTAGTACGATTGTTCGAATACGGGAGAACTTTTCTCATTTCCCCTCGTTATAAAATTGAGGGCCAAATTCTTATTTGTATCTTCACGCATCTCAGATCCTCCGTTGAAGAGGAGGAAAAGAAGAGAGACGGTGGAGAAGAGAACAATGAGAGTTCATACTACGTTTATGTAAGAACTAAACTGAGAAGGGGGTCGGGCGGAACGAGAATAAACGCTAGAAAAAAAAAAAAAAAAAAAAAAAAAAAAAAAAAAAAAAAAAAGAGAAAGAGGAGAGGAATGAGAAATACCTTCTGGCGGATGATGTACTCCTCCTCCTTCTCGACGAAGAAGGTGTTGAACTTGTCGAGCTCGGCCTCGAGCAGCGTCATGAAATCCTCCTCCTCGCGGGTCATGGTCACGGGCGCCGCCTCCAAGCCATCCTCGTCGGCCGCCGCCCTAGCCCGCTTGAGCGGCCTCTCGGCGCCGATGAGCTTCAGCCGCTTCTTCAGCTCCTTGTACGACAGAAACTTGTCCCTCCACTCCGGCAGCGTCTCCTCGATCTGGTTGCTCAGGCTCTTCCCGAACTTCATCCCTTCACCCCCTCCCCCCAACAATCAATCACTTCCCTTAATATTTATTATTATATATATATATCTCTCAATCTGTCTCAACCGACACCGACCCTCCACCACCGCGATCTCAAAGCAACAAATAGAATGTTTGATTTGAATTCAATTCCAAAAGAGAGAATAATATAAGAAGATAGGGAGGGTGGGGAAGGAAGGAAAAGGTTATAATAATAATAATAATAATAATAATAATAACGTAAAAAGAGGAGTTTGCCGGGGTTGAGCCGAAGGTAGAAGAAGAGAGAGGGGGATGGGGTGATGATGATATAAGAAGGGAAGGGAAGGGAAGGGAAGGGAAGGGGGCGAAAGGATATGCGAGGACAACGAAGAGAATATTCGAGGGAAGCGGGGAGGGAGAGGATATTTGGGGTTTTTATTCCCTTCTTCGGTGGGGCCTGGTTTTCCAGGATTGTGACTGGGTAGGGCCTGGAGGAGAGGAAAGGAGATTAGGAGAAGAGGGGAGAACTGGTCCGCCAGTCACGTGTCCCCTTCGGCTTGGCTCGTTTCTTTTTTTTATGATAATTCCGCTGGGCATGTGGAATATGCGGGGGCGTACGTCCCTCTCTCTCTCTCTCTCTCTCATTTCATTAACATCTCATTAATCACGACACCTCAGCCTCACCCTTAATTTGTCTCGTCCTATACCTCCTTTTCTTCACAAGTCAATCTTATCTTCTGTTTTACATTTCTCACCACATCAGTTTTTTTTTTTTTATATATATATACTAGTTTTTTTATATATGATATTTTTATAAATTTACTCACGAGCATTATTAAATTTATAATTAAATATATGTTATAATTCTACAACTATCAAATCCAAAGTCTTTTTTTTTTTCTCACAAATTTTATCATATTTTTTTTTTACTAACAATTTAAAAAAAAAAATTAGTGAATCCTACAACTCTAGATAAGAAGTGATATTAGATATTAGAATTTTATTTTTCTTGATATTTCTCTTTACTTAATTATGTACGACACAACGAGAGAACGGCCAATAACCATGGGCCTAATTAAGAGAAGAAAATTAATAAAACGGAAAAGAGGATCTTAGAAGCATCTCCTGATGCATATTCTCTCTTCAACCATCCGGTCACCCCTCTACACGTCTGCACTCCTGGTACAATCTATAAACTACAAAAAGGTAAATGTTAAGACTATATTTGGTTGCGAGATAAAAAAAGAATAACTCTTTTATCTCTAATTTATCCTTCCAAATATAAAAAAAAAAAAAAAAAAAAAAAAAATTGTTATCCCTTGTTTAACAGGTTGTTCTGGAATAACCCGTTAAGGAGGCAGGATAACAATTCCTCTATTGTTGGGAATAAGATTGTTTTCATCCGAAAACAACTTTATTTCTATTTTTTAAAATTTTTTTTAAATTTAAATTAAAGTTTATAAAATTTTAAATTTAAATTTTTTTATTTTATAAATTTTAAAATTTTTAACTTTAATTTTTTATAAATTTAAAAATTTAAAAATTTAAAATTTAAAATTTTTAAAATTTATACAAATTTTGTATATATAAATTTTTAATTTTTTTATAGAAATTTTTTAATTTATAAAAATTTAAAAATTAAAATTTTTGCATAAACTTTTACACATTTTTTGAGATAATTAAAATTTTAAATTTTAAATTTAAAAAAATTTAAAATTTTATAACTTTCTAAATTTGAAACTTTAATTTTTAATAAATTTATAAATTTAATAAATTTTAAAATTTATACAAATTTTAATTTTTTAACTTTAATTTAAAAAAAAGTAAACAGTATTATTTACTAAAATATAAATTTTAATTTATACAAATATTAATTATTATTTAATTAATATTTTATATTAATTAATTAGATAAAATATTATTATTTTAAAGTTATAATTATTTTTATTTTTTCACTATTCTCGTTTATTCTAAAAAATGAACCAAATATAATTTCAGTTATTCCTAAGAATAACAGTTTTACAAACCGAACACTATTTTTTTTTTATCCATGACTATTCCGGAATAGCAAGCTATTCCAGAAATAAAAAAATTTATTCCCAAACTCATAATCTCCGAACCAAACATTACCTAAGTGTACACTCTCTTCGGGGTGTATATCATACATCTTCATTCATCTAATGAGTAGGGGTGAGTAAGGCGTCACTTCAAATAACCCTTGAAATCACCCTACCTATTAGATGGGTGGGATGTATGATGCACACCCCTTTCGGAGTGTACATGTATTATTACTTAAATTATTTTAAAATAAATAAAATGAATAACTTGTTATATTTTTTAAAAAAAAAAATTTCTTAATTTTTTTTTAGTACCTGTATCACTATAATAAAATTTATTTTTCCGTCAATATAATAAATTTATTTAATTTCATCAAATTAAGTCTCTTATGATCCATAGGCTCATATATTGAATCTTTCTTTCATCAATAATTTGGCTCGTTAATGCATATCACGGTCTCACCTTTCTTGTTTCTTGTTAAGTGGACCGGTAAACAAAAAATTATTAATTAATTAAATATAATTAATTTGCTTATTTGTAGGCAGTTTAGAAGAAAATATTTATTCACTAGTTTTATTGACTCCATTGCGAATTTCAATCAAAGTTAGCAAGAGCTATTTTGTTTATATTCTTGTTGTAGCATAAATTGATACGATCAATATATGACAAAATAACTAAGTAGAGTTGCGATCAAATATATATCATTGATTAAAATAAATAATATATATTTAAATATATAGCTGAGTATATTAGAATGTGCTATTCTGAAATGACATGCATTATTTTAAAATAAGAATTATACATTTAAATTGAGTCGTGGATTAGTATTCTTTCTTTTATACTACCTACATAGTTACATTTCTACTGAAATTCATCACCATATTAAAAAAAAAAATAGTATATAATATCATTATATCTTGTTTAATTGTTTAATTAAATTATTAACTCTTTGAAACGGTGTCTTAACTTTTAATGGCCTGAAATGTGTGCAAAACTGTTTTGCATACCTCGGATTGGGTATAGAGGAGTGGGAGCAGCAAACGTGGCGAACTTTCACTGACACCATATAATGTAAAAAGTAAAAATTAATTTAATAAAAAATTAAAATGAGCCTATTGTATCTTTCCTCACTTCATTGTGTTACTTTGTACATTCCTTTATTTGCTTTCATTGTATCTCCCCTCGTAGTACTTTGAGACCTTCACTCATTGTTTTCAAAAAGTCTTATATTTTCATAAGTTTTAAATTCTGAATTAAATTTAAGTTTTATGGAGGTGCCGTGGTCACTATTGGAATTGAATGTTTTGAGTCGCACTACATATTTTATAACTTTACAAAATTATAAAAATATTTTTAACATGAGACCTCCTTGGATCCAACATATGCACAATTTTTTTTTAAAATATCATTTATTTTTGTACTTTTGTTGTGCTGCAGGCTGGGACTTTCGACGTGCCAATCGGCTTATTGGCTAAAATGGCTGACAAACTAAGATATGCCGTTCTAAAGAAGTCGCATTATAAGGTTGTGCCAAGTATGTTTATTATTATTATTATTATTATTATTATTATGTTTTAATCATCGATTGTATGTGTGCCATAAAAAAAATGCCTTGAGTCTTGCCATGCGACAAGAACATTAGTCTCACTAAACCAGGTTGACATAAGTCTCACCATATTTATTATTATTATTATTATTATTATGTTTCAGCCAGCGACTGTATACATGTTATAAAATAAATTTGCCTTGAGTCTCACCATACGAACACTAAATTATGTTGACATAAATTTCACCATGTTTATTATTATTATCATTATTATTATTATTATTATGTTTCAGTCAACGACTGCATACATATCATAAAAAAAATTTATCTTGTGTCTTGCCATACGACAGAAACATTAGTCTCACTAAACTATATTGACATTAATTTCACCATATTTATTATATATTATTATGTTTTAATCAGCGACTGCATGCGTGTCACGAAAAAATTTATCTTGAGTCTCGCCATGCGACAGGGACATTAGTCTCACTAAACTATGTTGACATTAGTTTCACCATACTTATTATTATTATTATTATTATTATTATTATTATTATTATTATGTTTTCGCCAGCGACGGCATGCGTGCCACAAATAAATTTGCCTTAAATCTCGCCCTGCGATAGGGATGTCAGTCCTACTAAACCATATTGGTATTTTATTTTTTCACTTCAATTTACTTTTTAAAGCAAGCATATGCTTAAAGGTGAATATAAATAAATTAAAAATTATTTTTTTGATCAAAAAAAGTGAAAAAATAAAAGGAAAATAAAAGGAGAAGTATTTCAATGCATGACCATCGTTTTCTGCTGGAAATTGAAATCAATAAATAACAATTTTGATTGTCTTTTTTTTCTTTTTTTTTTTTAGGGGGGTGGGGGGCGGTTTGTGCAGAATTGTATGAATTAAAGCTAGCGGGCAATGGAGGACATGTAATTAAGTGAAGTTCGTGTGAAGGGAGCAACAAATTAACATTAGAAGAAAGGCAAGTAAAAGGAAATAAAAAAAAAAAAAGAAATAGGGAATATATTTATTAGAACAAGGCGAAAAGTTTAATTGCTACATTAATATCCTCTCGCCTAATTTTAAGCGGGTTTGAAGAGAAAATGGTGAACGTTGAGCTGGTGTAATTGTTTGTTTGAACTTTGAATGGAGTCTTCTGATCCGTACTCTTTCGCTGCAAATTCAGAACAAATAAATTAAATTAAATGGGGAGGGGACGACGACTAGTGGAAGGGCATATTCCATTTGTGGATGCCTTTGTGCTGCTGCTCATTTTCTTTGATTCCACAACATATTCTCGTTCGTAGAATATTCCCCTCTTTTTTTTCTTTGATCTAACGATCAACAACGTACTGTGCGTGCCTTCGCCGGGTCAGCTGACTCAGCACATGCTTGCTTGTCGAAAGGAGCTTGAAATTAGAAACTAACCATTTTATTTCCTCCTTATACCCGTGCATAACCTGATGCACGATTACCCTTTAAAAATTTGTTAGATTTTACGCAACTTGGTGCTAGCCTTCTCGATTTCTAATCCTATAAAGCATTAATTATGTACTTAAAATTTAAATTGAAGTTTCAAAATGTAAGATGTGCCTTCAACATTAAGATAGTCTAAGTACTGTATCAGCAGAAAAAAAAGCTACATTCCAAATAATATTGACGCGTTGATACTATTATTATTAAATTCTAAATTTTAAACTATTCTAAACATTATAATTGAATTTTTAATTCTTCACACATTGGTGTCAATACATTAATAATATAAAGGATACATATCGTGAGACTCAAGATATTTCTCTTTCTTAATAGAATATTGTAAGAAGTAAGTGTCTTCAACACTAAAGCCCTTACATGATTATGATAGCGGGATTCCTACTTTTTATCAGCCTCATTTTTTTTTTTTTAAATAATTATGAAAAAAAATGTGTTTTTAATTTTAAGACTATCAAGTAGCGTCATACTTTCTTATCTACTATATTTTTATTTATAAAAGTTATAAAAGGTAAAGTGTTTTTGAGATTTTTATGATATTATGGTGGCGGAAAGCAACTAGATTCGTACTTTTTTCTATGTCATTTTTTTATATATATAAAAAATAGCACAGTTGCGATAGTCCGATCAAATATGCTAGTTTGTCTGTTTAAATCTAACAAAAAAGATATAATATTTATAATTAGTTTCTTCACAATACCTTTCAAATTTATTGAAAAATAAGCTATATATACAAGATTTTTCTCTAATTCCAACCGTTGCCATCGAAATAGTCTTTCACCCGACAACTTTTGCTACTTACCACACCAAGATACTAGAAAATTGTGGTACTGCATTTGAAGAGCTCCCTTATGCGTAACACACTTCGCCACCACTGGGAGGGGTTTGAAAGAGACCCCCTCCATAAGCAGTCTCCTATGTAAATAGTAAAGACCTTCTATTAGTGCCCTCCAAGGGAGCACCTCAGCAGAGAAGAACCTCCACCACCACTTAATCACAAGAGCTAAATTCATACTTTCAAGATTCTTAACTCCTAACCCTCCTTCTCTCCTATCTCTACAGACCACCTTCCAGCACACCACACAGTTACCTCCCGTGATAGATAATCTTCATTTCCAGAAGAAAGTCCTTCGGAGTGAGTCGATGCGTCGAATAACCCAGCAAGGAGCTTTGAATACTGAGAAGTAATAGAGGGGAAGGTTCGAAAGTACCGAGTTTACTAAGGTGAGTCTCCCACCCTGAGAGAGCAGTTTAGCTTGCCACCCTTCGATCCTGTTCTCAATCTTGTTAATGATGCAACGCCAGTCCTCCTTCCGAATACTTCCTTTCAGTAATGGCATCCCCAGGTACTTGATCGGGATTGATCCCAGTTTACAGTCGATTAAGCTCGCGAGCCTCTCGCCTTTATTCTCGCTATTGCCCAGATAGAATAGCTCCGACTTATTCCTGTTGATCTTGAGTCCTGAGGCCCATTCAAATAATTGCCCATGAAGCGAAGGTTGCGCACTTGCCTTTCATTAGCCTCGCAAAAGAAAATTGTGTCATCCGCAAATTAGATAAGTGAGATTTTTGCCGCCTCCTAGCCCACGCCACGCACCAGCCTGTTCTGAGCGGCTCTTGCCATCATCTTGGCCAAACCTTCAGCCACCAACAGATAGAGGAAAGGAGATAAGGGGTTTCCTTGACGAAGTCCCCTTTTCAGTTTGATCCACTTTGATGGTGTTTCATTAACCAGAATTGCGGGCTTATTATTCGAAATACACTGGTCAATCCAACCGCACTATTTGTTATTTGCTCCGAGACATCGAAGGATACATCTGAGAAACCCCCAATTCATTTTTTTGAAATCAGCCTTGATCCCAACACAGTCTAAATGCATCTTCGCTCCCCAACTAATGAGCTCGCTAGCGGTGACAAAAGAGTCCAATATGCTTCTACCTTTAAGGAAGGCCGTCTGAGAGGGTGAAATGATCTTATGCAACTCGGTTGCAGGTCTATTAGCGAGAACCTTAGAAATAATCTTTTGAACGCAGTTGATAAGACTGATCGGCCGAAAGTCATTGGCTGCTTTCGCACCCTCGAATTTAGGTATCAGACATATATGCGAATAATCGATGGGGCCGGTGTTCAACGTGCCCTGAAACAAGTCGTCAAATATTTTAACGAGATCGTCTTTGATCACCTCCCAGAACTTCTGAAAGAACAGTAAACTGAATCCGTCAGGACCCGGGACTTTATCCCCATTCAACTGGAAGGTGGTTTTTTTTATCTCCTCTACTGAAAATGCGGCCGTAAGATAAGCCGAACTAAGGGCGAAGTTGTCACCAAACAGGTCACTCCAGTCACCTAATGATGCTGTTGGCAGGTGATCGGGCTCAAATCTTTCCTTGAACTTATGGTAAAAGTACTCACGCTTGTCCACTTCCCTAACGATTCTAAGCTCATCATCTTCAATTACCTCGATATGGTTAGTTCTGGACCTCCCATTAGCCATAGCGTGGAAGAAATTGTTGTTTACATCACCTTCTTTGAGCCAATGTTGTTTAGCTCTGACCATCCAAAGCAACTCCTCTTCTCTTATGAGATTCTTCAGCTGAGTCTTAAGCGAACGCCGTAACTCTAGCTCGCTAAGGGTCAAACTATGGTGCTCCTCCAGCAAGTCCAAACGTTGGATTTCATCAGCATAGGTCCTCTTCGAGCGCAGAATATTGTGGAAATTAGAAGAACACCACACTTTAATCCTCCTACGGTAGTGACGCAATTTGACCGCGAAAGTCAGCACACTCCTCCCGTAACTATGGTCAATTTCGTTCCACCACACAGGTATTAGCTTGATAAAGTCCTCTCAGGTCAGCCAGACCTTTTCGAACCTGAACAGTCTGGGAATCTGCCTTCTTAGCGTCGTAAGCAACAAAGGTGAGTGGTCAGAGGTAACTCTAGGAAGCACCAAGACCCTTGAGAGGGGAAAAGAGTGGTCCCAATCAGTTGAAATAAGAAAACGATCTAGCTTAGCTAGAGTGGGGATGTCTTGCATGTTCGACCACATGTATTGTTGATTACCCAGAGGTAAGTTCACCATCTCCAGATCAAATATCAAATTAGAGAACATGCTCATTAGAGAATTACTCCAACACTGACCCTTCCGCTCATTTTGATTGCGAGTAAAGTTGAAATCCCCACACATTGCCCAAGGACCGTTGCATGACGCTTTGAGCGCCACGAGGTCTCTGCAAAAATTTTCCTTGCCTTCCCACGAAGGTGGACCATACACATTCGTAATATAGAACATGAAGCCACTGGCGATGTGTTTAAAATGAAGCGTTAGAGAGCGCTTGTGCACGAGAACTTCAGAGCAGACAAAATTCTCGGAGTTCCAACAAGTGACAATACCACCAGAAGCGCCTTCCGAAGGAATAAAGTGACATTTGTCGGAAAAAAAGCTAGCGAACGATCGTAGAAAAGAACGTGAGAACGTGCTCACCTTGGTTTCTTGGAAACATAAAATTGACACCCTAAGACTGGATACTATAGACTTAACGAGCCCGCGCTTGGCAAGGTCATTAAGCCCCCTAACATTCCAATAGCAGATTTGTAACATATAAAACCAAGAGACACCTAAGCCAAAACAAAGATACTACTGACGGGCTAAACAACTTAGGCCGTAGACCGTAAGAAGTCCAGAAAGTTGCGTGCGTCGTCATCGCTTAGCGAGATACCGCATTTGGCACTTTTGGATATGATCTTCCGCCGAACGGAAGAAGCTTGGTTGTCGCACACACTTGCTTCACCCGAACCTGGATGAAGCAGAACCGAGCCCTCCCTCAGTGCGGCTTTACGCGCCATCACTCGCTCCAACACAAGATTTCCCGCACTCTTTACTAACCTCAGACTTTTTCTAATAGGCTTGTGTGAACACTTGGAGACGGGCGCCCCCACCTGGCTCTCCGCGGGAGATGAGGCCCCGAAGACAGCGAAAGTTGCACCTCCCCCTGGGATGGCGACGACGTCACGAAGGTGCTCCCGCTTGGGAGCCACTGTCTGGAAAGTGGACTCGCGCCAACCCAAGCGAACACCGAAGGAAAAGACCAGGGGCACCTCGAGGAAGCTCTGCACAACCCGCAAGGAATTGGAGCTGCTCCGCATAGGCTCAAGGGGCTAGACTAGGGTGGGGTAGGCCTCCTGTGCAGGGCCCAGCAGGGAATCAGGAAGCCCAGCACAACCAGCTATACAAAGAAGAGTGGGCTCACCATCAGGGGAAGTCTGAAGCTTGAGGAGCAGCCCAACAGGAGACAAGGCCCGTACGGGCCGCAATAATGAAAAGGCCCTGTCCAATGCCTTGTGAACTCAAGCTACCAGAACGGTATTTTCCAACAAGGCCCAAACCTTGGCCCTTACCACGGGAGAGAGAAACAGCCCAAGTGTCACGCCCCGGGGCGATACTGCGCCCCGGCTCGCCAACAGATCCGCCGCCCATACGGGAAGCCCCGTATAGGCGTAGCGACTAACCTGCAAGGAAACATCTACACTAGCAGATATCAGAGCTGAAAGAGAAAAGCTGGAAAGAAATACATAAAATAAAACTACAACTCTTAAATATACAGACCAACCTCACCAGAATACAGGAGTCTCTCATAAAAGCAGGAAAGGAAGGTACAACTCAAAACCTCACTACAAAAGTCACTCGACATAACACACACCAAAATGGAACTGGGGTACATCTACTCACACACTGAAGACGACAGGAGGGGATCTATCTCGCGACGCCCTTACCTCGGTCAGAAGGAGCTGGATCAGCAACAAGAGCTGCAGGAACTGGAGCAGAAGTCCCTGGGGAGAAAACACCACGACGGGTGTGAGAACTACATCCCACAGTAGTTCTCAGTGGGTGCCGCCAACAAGCCCGACGGTCTGCCCACTAAGTCTACCAGAGGCAAAAGTAACATATGCAGTGCTATAAGGAAAGCGGGGAAAAGTAACTCTACAGCTACTATGCCTCTATCTAGATGCTCAACAGTGGAACAGAAAGAACATAATGCCACAACTAACTCTCCTCCCTGATCACCCAATCAAAACTGACTGCCACATCGGGTCCAGTCAAACCTGCGCCAACCTACTGCCGTTACGTCCCGGAGGAGCGGACTTACGTAGGGCGTCCGTGGCTGCCAACGAAAGCACAGCCAGAGGGACCACTGCAACAACAAGTCGCTAAAGAACATCTCAAACTCACGCCGGTACACAACCCGGTCTCGCCTACTCCGGAGTGGCCCTCGAGGGGAGCGACCCGCTCGAGTCAAAGTAACCCATAAGTATCACTGTAAAGTATCACTGTAAAGCTCTAATGTGGCTCATGCAGGCTATGATCCAATCCTCGATCAATAAGATCGACCACCAAACAAATCACTGACTCACTCACTGGCTGGAATCTACACAGCTGAAACTCACTGTCTCTCTGACAGTTTCCAAGAACCCAGATCTACCATCACTATCACTCTCCCAAAGAAATCAAATCTAAAGACTGCTATCAACTCCACTCGGTCCCCAGACACGAGTGCAAATGCATCCCACAATCACCCGACCTCTCGGCCCACAACTCGGGCGAGGAAAAGCTAAGTCCATAGTGAAATGAAGTATCGTGATGTGGAATGTCTAGAGCAATAAAAACCTAGCCCAAGTTGGAGTTTTTCTACAGACTGGCTGAACATGATACATATGACAGGGGTGCTAGGTCAAATTCCAAGATTTCATTACTTAACATAGTGCCGGAATCAAAAGATTCAACAACTGATATACAAGATACAACATACAGTTTTACACATGCTAATACTCCAATTTCTAACATGCATGATCCTACACACATAGAATTAGTACACAGTCCAGAGTTCTTGGAAGCAAGGTCACCCACCTGAAAGTGCTAACTGTCCGGAATCGTACAGCTGAGAAAGCCCACAACTGTCAAATCACAAATCCCACCAAGCCAACAACACGGTAGAAGTGCTCACAAACTCCTGGGTACAAACATACACCAAAATTACACTTTAAACCACACAAATTCCAAAATCCCAAAATCTGTGATGAACAGTCCCATTCACACGAAATTTTCACCTGAAAAACTTCCTCCAAAAATTCCAATAAAAATATGACGGCGATCCTCGCGAAGAGTAGATGTCGATAGAGTCCTGAAACGTCGAATTCCGATGTCCGGATGAGGAGATAAAAATCCGACAAGTAGGTGCTGTCCAAATCAACCAACAGTCGCAAAGGGGGTTAAAAATATACCCAGAACCCCAAGAAAAGCTCGGATCCAGAAAAAGTGTCCAACACGAAAAATGTAGATTTACCTCTTACGAAACCGTCACCGCAGAAATCGTCCAAAAATAATGTCGGGGTAGCTCGGTAGACCTCCCAGACTAAACTGTGACGAAAATGGGCCTCCAACGGTAGATCGTCGCTCCGCACCCCGATGTAGAAGTCGCCGTCGTCGCGGCCTCCAAAAATTCTAAACCTTCGCCGAAAGATGCACAAGAGGGAGAGAAAGAAAATTGGTAAAGGGCTCAGGGGCTAAAACTCTCGGGAAAAGCTTCAAAAACGAGCCCCAAGGGGCCTATTTATAGGCCTCACCCGAAATCAGCCCAAAAGACAAGTCAAAGGGGCTTTCGGGCCCACTTTCGGGCGCCCGGAACATTCGGGCGCCTACAGTGTTGGGCCCGGCCCAACACTGTGCGCGCCCGGATTGATCCGGTGCCGCCACGTGTCCCCCCGAACAGGGGACAGCGGTGCGGGGCCACCCGATGGCCGCCACGTGTCCGGCCCCGCGCTCCCCGCGCCCGGCGCACATGCGCCCACCAATCATGGCGCGCCACGTGTAGCGAGGTCCACGGCGGCGACCACGGGCCGCGGTTCACGGCGGCCCACCCGGGTCGCTGCGCCCGCCAACCAGCGGGCGACACGTGGCCCGGCGGGTCCATCGTGCGCCGCGCCCGGCGCGGTCCACGCGCTGTCGCGCGTGCGTTGACCCGCCAACCGGCGTCTGCCACGTGGCACTGTGCCGCGTCGCATACGCCAGGTGCGTATGGACCGACCAACCAGAAGAAGCCACGTGGCCCGCCCCGGTCCACTGCACCAACCGCGCGCCCCCGTGGACCAAGCCGCGTGAGCCCGCCAATGGGCAGCCGCCACGTGTCCAGGCGCCGGTCCATGCACCAGCGCCCAAGCTCTGTGGACCGAGCGGTATGCGCCGGCCCAATCAGAAGCTGCCACGTGGCAGGGGCTGGTCCACGGCTGTTCCCATGCACCAAAATGCGCGAAAAACTTCCGGGAGTCCGTTTTTGGGCATCCGGACTCAGAATTTAACAAGCAAATAGCCGTTTTCAAGCGTTTTTCCGTGCTGAATCCATTTCCGACCTCTGTTTGGCCTAATTCTTTTCCGAAATTTCGGCAAACCCAGCCGAAAGCCAACACAGCAAATAATATCACACAGGGTCCATCTGTGGCATCCTATTGATGCACCATGGGCCAGATACACCAATGATAGGTGTTCTAACAGTGGATTCATCGGAAGAACGTTGCATGGGAATCAGGGCCACTACATCCTCCCCCACTAAAAGGAAGTTTCGTCCTCGAAATAAAGTAAGGTAGAACAGGCGTACCTCAACCAGTAGTCTCGAACAGAAAAGGGTAAGCAGATCTCATCTCTGTCTCTAGCTCCCAAGTAGCCTCTCGCTCTTCGTGATTGCTCCATAAGATCTTCACATACGGGATGGCTCGGTTGCGCAATTCCCTCACCTCACGAGCAAGAATCCGCAACGGGCACTCCTCATAAACCAGGTCCTCACCGATCTCCAAGGGAGTGAAGTCAACCACATGCGACGGATCAAAGACATATCTCCTCAGGGCTGAGACTTGAAAAACATCGTGTACACCGGCCAAACGTGGAGGAAGAGCAACTCTATAAGCCACAGGGCCTACCCTCTCAAGTACCTCAAAGGGTCCAACAAAACGGGGACTAAGCTTCCCACGCACTCCAAATCTCCGGACCCCTTTCGAAGGCGAGACCTTTAAGAATACATGGTCACCAATCTGAAACTCTAGGTCTCGCCGTCGAGTATCTGCATAACTCTTCTGACGACTCTGGGCCACCTCAAGGTGTCGACGAATAACTCTGACTTTCTCCTCAGCCTCCAAAAGAAGATCTGGTCCCAAAGTCCTCCTCTCACCCACATCACTCCAATACAAGGGTGACCGACACTTGCGTCCATACAACGCCTCAAACGGAGCCATCTGAATGCTCGCCTGATAGCTGTTGTTGTACGCAAACTCAACCAAAGATAAGTGTCGGTACCACCCCCCTCCAAAATCCATAACGCACGCTCTCAGCATATCCTCGAGGGTCTGTATAGTGCGCTCAGACTGGCCATCAGTCTGTGGGTGGAATGCAGTGCTGAATCTGAGCTGGGTCCCCAAAGCTGACTGTAAACTCCCCCAGAATCGTGACACAAACCTCGGATCCCGATCTGAAACAATCGACGCAGGTATCCCGTGTAGCCTCACTATCTCGTCCAAATACAACTGTGCCAGACGCTCCAATGACCAAGTCATCTGAACAGGCAAGAAATGCGCAGACTTGGTGAGTCTATCAACAATAACCCAAATCGCGTCGGCTCCACTCTGTGCTCTCGGCAGCCCTGTAACAAAGTCCATGGTGATGTGGTCCCATTTCCACTCGGGAATTGGAAGACTTTGTAACTTGCCAGCAGGAACCCGGTGCTCTGCTTTCACTTGCTGGCAAGTTAGACAGTGAGCCACAAATCTTCCAACGTCCCGCTTCATTCCGGACCACCAAAAATGTGCCTTGAGGTCCTTATACATCTTAGTACCACCAGGATGAATGGTATAAGGTGTATAATGAGCCTCACCCAAAATCTGGTCTCTGATCTCTGAATCCGAAGGCACACACACTCGGTCCCTGTACCGCAGTACTCCCGAGCTATCCACTGTAAAATCCCCTATAAGATCTGCCTGAATCTGTGATCTAATCCTCTCCAAGTGGGGGTCCTCACTCTGCGTCTCCCTAATCCTGTCCAACAGAGTGGGCTGCAAGACCATAGACATCAGTCTAGCAGAGACCCCAGGGGATACAACCTCAATCTGGAGTCGCCTCAACTGCTCAATCAACGGGGCCTGCTGCGTGACCAACATGCTCAAGCTCTGCACTGACCTCCGACTCAAAGCATCTGCTACCACATTGGCCTTGCCGGGATGATAGAGGATACTCACATCGTAATCCTTCAGTAACTCCAACCACCGGCGTTGCCTCAGGTTCGGCTCCTTTTGAGTAAACAGATACTTTAAGCTCTTATGATCCGTGTAGATCTCACAATGCTCACCGTAGAGGTAATGCCGCCACAGCTTCAATGCGAACACCACAGCTGCCAGCTCTAAATCATGAGTAGGGTAATTCTTCTCATAATCCTTTAATTGCCGTGAAGCATAAGCAATTACCCTCCCATGCTGCATCAAGACACAACCCAAACCGCTGTGCGAGGCGTCACTGTAAATCACGTAGCCATCTCCCATCACTGGCAGTGTAAGAACTGGTGCTGAAATCAGTCTCTTCTTCAGCTCCTCAAAACTCCGCTGACACTGCTCAGTCCAAATGAACCTCATCCTCTTCCTAGTCAAACAGGTCAGGGGAGTAGAGAGCTTCGCAAAGCCCTCTACAAACCGACGGTAGTAGCCTGCCAAGCCCAGAAAGCTCCGGACCTCCGTCACCGTCGTCGGTCTCGGCCAATCCCGAACTGTATCAATCTTCGTCGGGTCAACTGCCACTCCTGCGGCTGATACCAAGTGGCCCAAAAATGCAACCTCCCGAAGCCAAAACTCGCACTTCTTAAGCTTGGCATACAGCTTCTTCTCACGTAGAAGCTGCAGCACTATCCTCAAGTGCTCCTCATGATCCACCTCGCTCCGGGAGTAGATCAAGATGTCATCAATGAACACAACCACAAACAAGTCTAAGTACGGCTGAAATACCCGGTTCATCAAATCCATGAATGCAGCTGGGGCATTAGTCAAACCAAACGGCATAACCGTAAACTCATAATGCCCATACCGGGATCGAAAAGCCGTCTTAGGGATGTCCTCGGCCCTCACCCTCAACTGGTGGTAACCTGACTGAAGATCAATCTTCGAAAACACGTGGCTCCCTGCAACTGATCAAATAAATCATCTATCCGTGGAAGAGGGTACTTGTTCCGGATGGTCACTTTATTCAACTCCCGATAATCCACACACAAACGAAGCGACCCATCATTCTTCTTCACAAATAAAACTGGCGCTCCCCACGGAGAAACACTAGGCCTGACAAAGCCCCTATCCATAAGATCCTGAAGCTGGGCCTTCAACTCCCTCAACTCGGCAGGTGCCATCCTATACGGCGCCTTCGAGATTGGTGCGGTTCCCGGTACCACATCAATCACAAACTCCACCTCCCTCTCCGGCGGCATCGTCGTCAACTCAGGGGGAAACACATCTGGGAACTCGCGGACAACAGGAATATCCTCGAGTCCCAGTGCCGCCGTAGGCACCTCCACAATCGTCGCTAAGAAAGCGGTGCAGCCCCTACTAATCATCCGCCTAGCCCTCGCCGAAGAAACAGTCATCGCAAAGAAGGTGCTCTGGCAGCCTCTGAAGACGAACTCCTCCTGTCCAGGCTCGCGGAGGGTCACCGTCCTCTCTCTGCAGTCTATAACAGCATAGTACCTCGACAACCAATCCATACCTAGCACGACGTCGAAATCCTGGAGCTGCCGCAAGATAAGCAAGTCTGCCGGCAAAATCCAGGATCCCAACTGCACAGGGCAATCCCTACAATACTCCTCGACATGCAAGACATGATCTGGTATCTGAACCTCTAATGCATGCGATAAAGAAACTACCTCTATACCATGAAGGGATGCAAATGCTCTACTGATAAAAGAATGCGATGCACCGGTATCAAAGAGAGTACGAGTACGAACTGCAGAAATCAAAATAATACCTGCGACGACATGCTCTGCTGCTGTAGCATCCTCTACCTGAGCGGCATAGACTCGACCGCTCGGCGCCGGGGGATGTCGCTCTGGCTGTCGCGAGGACGATGGAGCAAAATCTGGCCTACCGGAGGTCGCCGAAGGTCCTGCTGACTGACGAGGAACGAAGGATGCAGAAGCTGATGAAGGAGCTGGGTAACCTGCCCTGGGGCACGCCCTCGCGAAGTGACCGGTCTGCCCGCAACGGAAACAGCGGTCCCGACCCTGCGGGCACTGGGCTGGTGAGTGCGGTCCTCCACAGATGATACAACGGTCGGGGCGCGGCTGCCGCGAAGTCTGCTGCTGCTGCGAAGACTGCTGCTGCTGCGAAGACTGCTGCTGTCGAGGTGGTCGACGCTGCTGCTGCTGCTGCTGGAACTGACGAGATCCCCCAGATCTCTGCCGCCCCTGATACCCCCGTCCCTGAGAGTGGAAACGGGGTGGTCTCGGGGGTCCCTGTCTACTCGACTGCCCCTCCTCAAACTGCGCCGGGCGCTTCGCCCCAGGAGTCACAACGGGGGCTGGAGTCACCTCTGCCATCACGGCCTCACCACCCTCCACATAAAGTGCCTGCTCCATCGAGGCCTCTAAAGTCTGTAATCTGAGGGAGCGGACCAACTGATAAATGTCCCGACGCAACCCTCTCTCGAACATGTAGATCCGGTGGGTCTCATCTCTGGCCACGTGGGGCATACTAGCCAACAGCCGATTGAAATCGGCTATGTACGCGTGTACGGGCCTATCTCCCAGGCGGAGATTCCTCAGCTGCTCCTCCAAGCTCTGTCGAACACTCTCGGGAAAGAAGGCCCCAAGAAGCATACCGCGAAACTCTGCCCAAGAGATAAACTGGGTCCCAGGCGGACCTGCGGGTCGCACACGCCGCCACCAGGCCTCGGCGTTGCTCTCCAGAAAATGAGTAGCCAACAGAACTCGAAACCTCTCATCAATAAAAAGGCTCTCGAAATGGCGCTCCATAGCTGTAACCCAAGACTCAGCCGCCCACGGCTCAGCACTCATGCCCGAAAAGCGGGGTGGATCAAACTTGCGAAACCTCAACAAAAGACCCACCAAAACCTGCTGCTCTGCCAAAGTCAAAGATCCCGACGTCCCAGACGGTGGCCTACTGGAAACAGGCTCAGCCGGAACTGCTGGTGCAGGCTGCACAACCGGGGGTGCCACCACAGGGGAAGAAGGCACCGGAGAACTCTCAGGGGGTACCACCGCCGGCTGCGCTCTCTGCTCCAACAAGAGCGTCAACCGACTCACAGCCTCCTCCTGGCGTCGAGACGCCTCAGCCAACTGTGCCACCTGGGCACGGAGCTCCAAAACCTCGCTCTCCTGTCCCTGCCCCGAGTCCTCCTGCTCGGGCTCAGAGGACGAAGGCTGCGAACGCGTCACCATCGAGCGTCGAGGAGGCATCCCCACCTGAGGGACAAGGCAAACAATCAGAACCCAAATCATCTCTCGACCCAATCTAGCGAAAGTCAGAAGGCATGTCCCCCTTTCCGAAGTACTATGTTGTCTGCAGCCAACATAGTTGCCACCGAAGGAAGACATGTCAATCGCTCACCCCGAACCGCTCGGGAGAGTTAGAAATCCAATCAGGACTCTCGCTAAAATCACGGCTCTCACGCGAGTCATCCTAGGGTCCAACCACATGCCTAGGGTTCCTAAGTCCTCCAAGACCTACATCCTAGGCTCTGATACCACTCTAATCTGTCACGCCCCGGGGCGATACTGCGCCCCGGCTCGCCAACAGATCCGCCGCCCATACGGGAAGCCCCGTATAGGCGTAGCGACTAACCTGCAAGGAAACATCTACACTAGCAGATATCAGAGCTGAAAGAGAAAAGCTGGAAAGAAATACATAAAATAAAACTACAACTCTTAAATATACAGACCAACCTCACCAGAATACAGGAGTCTCTCATAAAAGCAGGAAAGGAAGGTACAACTCAAAACCTCACTACAAAAGTCACTCGACATAACACACACCAAAATGGAACTGGGGTACATCTACTCACACACTGAAGACGACAGGAGGGGATCTATCTCGCGACGCCCTTACCTCGGTCAGAAGGAGCTGGATCAGCAACAAGAGCTGCAGGAACTGGAGCAGAAGTCCCTGGGGAGAAAACACCACGACGGGTGTGAGAACTACATCCCACAGTAGTTCTCAGTGGGTGCCGCCAACAAGCCCGACGGTCTGCCCACTAAGTCTACCAGAGGCAAAAGTAACATATGCAGTGCTATAAGGAAAGCGGGGAAAAGTAACTCTACAGCTACTATGCCTCTATCTAGATGCTCAACAGTGGAACAGAAAGAACATAATGCCACAACTAACTCTCCTCCCTGATCACCCAATCAAAACTGACTGCCACATCGGGTCCAGTCAAACCTGCGCCAACCTACTGCCGTTACGTCCCGGAGGAGCGGACTTACGTAGGGCGTCCGTGGCTGCCAACGAAAGCACAGCCAGAGGGACCACTGCAACAACAAGTCGCTAAAGAACATCTCAAACTCACGCCGGTACACAACCCGGTCTCGCCTACTCCGGAGTGGCCCTCGAGGGGAGCGACCCGCTCGAGTCAAAGTAACCCATAAGTATCACTGTAAAGTATCACTGTAAAGCTCTAATGTGGCTCATGCAGGCTATGATCCAATCCTCGATCAATAAGATCGACCACCAAACAAATCACTGACTCACTCACTGGCTGGAATCTACACAGCTGAAACTCACTGTCTCTCTGACAGTTTCCAAGAACCCAGATCTACCATCACTATCACTCTCCCAAAGAAATCAAATCTAAAGACTGCTATCAACTCCACTCGGTCCCCAGACACGAGTGCAAATGCATCCCACAATCACCCGACCTCTCGGCCCACAACTCGGGCGAGGAAAAGCTAAGTCCATAGTGAAATGAAGTATCGTGATGTGGAATGTCTAGAGCAATAAAAACCTAGCCCAAGTTGGAGTTTTTCTACAGACTGGCTGAACATGATACATATGACAGGGGTGCTAGGTCAAATTCCAAGATTTCATTACTTAACATAGTGCCGGAATCAAAAGATTCAACAACTGATATACAAGATACAACATACAGTTTTACACATGCTAATACTCCAATTTCTAACATGCATGATCCTACACACATAGAATTAGTACACAGTCCAGAGTTCTTGGAAGCAAGGTCACCCACCTGAAAGTGCTAACTGTCCGGAATCGTACAGCTGAGAAAGCCCACAACTGTCAAATCACAAATCCCACCAAGCCAACAACACGGTAGAAGTGCTCACAAACTCCTGGGTACAAACATACACCAAAATTACACTTTAAACCACACAAATTCCAAAATCCCAAAATCTGTGATGAACAGTCCCATTCACACGAAATTTTCACCTGAAAAACTTCCTCCAAAAATTCCAATAAAAATATGACGGCGATCCTCGCGAAGAGTAGATGTCGATAGAGTCCTGAAACGTCGAATTCCGATGTCCGGATGAGGAGATAAAAATCCGACAAGTAGGTGCTGTCCAAATCAACCAACAGTCGCAAAGGGGGTTAAAAATATACCCAGAACCCCAAGAAAAGCTCGGATCCAGAAAAAGTGTCCAACACGAAAAATGTAGATTTACCTCTTACGAAACCGTCACCGCAGAAATCGTCCAAAAATAATGTCGGGGTAGCTCGGTAGACCTCCCAGACTAAACTGTGACGAAAATGGGCCTCCAACGGTAGATCGTCGCTCCGCACCCCGATGTAGAAGTCGCCGTCGTCGCGGCCTCCAAAAATTCTAAACCTTCGCCGAAAGATGCACAAGAGGGAGAGAAAGAAAATTGGTAAAGGGCTCAGGGGCTAAAACTCTCGGGAAAAGCTTCAAAAACGAGCCCCAAGGGGCCTATTTATAGGCCTCACCCGAAATCAGCCCAAAAGACAAGTCAAAGGGGCTTTCGGGCCCACTTTCGGGCGCCCGGAACATTCGGGCGCCTACAGTGTTGGGCCCGGCCCAACACTGTGCGCGCCCGGATTGATCCGGTGCCGCCACGTGTCCCCCCGAACAGGGGACAGCGGTGCGGGGCCACCCGATGGCCGCCACGTGTCCGGCCCCGCGCTCCCCGCGCCCGGCGCACATGCGCCCACCAATCATGGCGCGCCACGTGTAGCGAGGTCCACGGCGGCGACCACGGGCCGCGGTTCACGGCGGCCCACCCGGGTCGCTGCGCCCGCCAACCAGCGGGCGACACGTGGCCCGGCGGGTCCATCGTGCGCCGCGCCCGGCGCGGTCCACGCGCTGTCGCGCGTGCGTTGACCCGCCAACCGGCGTCTGCCACGTGGCACTGTGCCGCGTCGCATACGCCAGGTGCGTATGGACCGACCAACCAGAAGAAGCCACGTGGCCCGCCCCGGTCCACTGCACCAACCGCGCGCCCCCGTGGACCAAGCCGCGTGAGCCCGCCAATGGGCAGCCGCCACGTGTCCAGGCGCCGGTCCATGCACCAGCGCCCAAGCTCTGTGGACCGAGCGGTATGCGCCGGCCCAATCAGAAGCTGCCACGTGGCAGGGGCTGGTCCACGGCTGTTCCCATGCACCAAAATGCGCGAAAAACTTCCGGGAGTCCGTTTTTGGGCATCCGGACTCAGAATTTAACAAGCAAATAGCCGTTTTCAAGCGTTTTTCCGTGCTGAATCCATTTCCGACCTCTGTTTGGCCTAATTCTTTTCCGAAATTTCGGCAAACCCAGCCGAAAGCCAATACAGCAAATAATATCACACAGGGTCCATCTGTGGCATCCTATTGATGCACCATGGGCCAGATACACCAATGATAGGTGTTCTAACAGTGGATTCATCGGAAGAACGTTGCATGGGAATCAGGGCCACTACACCAAGACTGCCCGAATTCCCGTGCAGGTTGATAGAACCAAAAACGGGAAGCCAAGTTGACCACGAAACTTCAGAAGTAACCGGCTCCAATCTCGAAAAGCAAGTTGTAAAGCCACCTTTGCCTTCCTCATCCGCCGATTTATCCGATATTTCCCCTGCCATCACCAGAGTACTTTCATTTCCAAAACCATCAAAGAGACCCGCCACCGAGGATCCCAACTCTTTGCCTTCGTTTGAAAACTTGCAGAAATGGTGCTTCGATCGTAGCCCGAGGCTCGACAGCAGCCTAGGTGAGTTCACGCTAGCCAATCCATTGGCGACTGCAGACCCTGCTCTGTGATGTCCTAAAGGGTCCGTTGGACAACGGTCGGGTTGATGTGACCGAGCGTCCAACGGTCCCACACCAACCTCCTCGCCGGGGCCCGACCGGTCTTCCACCCGCAGCGCGCCCTGACCGGAGCCCTGCACCACGCTACTACCCTCAATTACTCTGCGCCGTCTGTCCCTGATCTCAGAAGAATTCCACGAGTCGCTTTGCCCGGATCGAATGCCATCCCTGGAGTCGCTGTCGCATCCGGCCAGCCCCAGATTGGAGACTCTTTTAGCTAACTGCATACCCTGAGGGTCCGTGCGGTCACCCCCTTCGTCGCGATTACCCCCAACAACCGGGATTCCATGATCCTCTCCTCCGAAGGGTGCAGTGCTTTCGATCCTCACCGGAACAGCGATTACCGAGTCCCCCATCGAGATCGCTAGGTGCTCCGGAATATCAACGAGATCGTCCACCGCCACCAGACATCTAAACCCAATTAAATCCACCATGTTGATGCTATTCTCGTCGGCACGTAGGAAGCAACCGAACCCGCTAACGATGGCACTCATCCGATTTGCCGACCAGCATTCGAACGACAAGTTGTTGATCTTGATCCAGGCTTTGTAGGTAAGTCTGGAGAGTCCTGCGTTTCGATAAGGATCCCAGGGAAAGCATCTTAGACGACAATAAGGTAAATGGGTGATCCCCCTGTTGATGAGATCTTCAGGATGCACCCATTCAGGGAGGAAAAGAACAAAATCCCTCTCATGGCACCTCGCAACCAGAAAATCAGTGGTGAAGCCACCAAACTTCACAGCGAGGTCAGTGGCAATAGTTTCTTGCGGAAAGTGGCCCAAGTTGGCCCTTCCGATGATATCCGCCAGCACCGTTCTTCGTCTTTGGGATTGCCGGTTGTGGAAGTCTTCCGACAGAGAAATGAAGACCTTCCTCAGTTGAGGTCTGAAATCTCGAGCTCTCTGTATTTTAGGCTTCGGGGAATGGCCACGGGTACGGCACTGCCTCGCTCGATGCCCAGTTCGGAAGCACACAGCACAGCGCAGCGGATCTCTATAGTTGCGAATCAGATGATCGTCGGCAAGACACCGAAAACACCTATTCTTGAGATTGAAAGTATCCGGTAGTCGGCCAACATGATGCTCAAACGGGCGCCTAAGGGGAGGAAGGTGCTCAGTGCGTTTCGGCGGTGGCAAATTCTTGAGAAGAGTCTCTTTATAGGTCTGAGGTCCAACCTTCACAGGATGACTAGGTGCTCTGAGAGACTCCTTCACTGACTGGTGAGTAAAGCTCCGATTCCTAGTCGTGACAGGGATTGAGCGAGGGTGGGGCGGATTGACCGCCGACGGGAATATGGAGCAGAGAGGAGCCCCGTGATTATCTGCCCAGGTCACCTTGCGATCTGACCTCAAGATGGTGGGGCTAAAGCAGTCCGAGGTACGTACAGAATCCCCAAGAGGTGACGATGCATACAAAGTCGTCACCTCCTCAGAACGACCTTTCAACTTTAAGAATCTTAAATCCAATTCCTTGTCCAACCTTGAACAACCAGGAGACGAGACGGCTTCAAGACATCCCACCAAACTACGCGACTGCACACACAACTGACCTGTAGCATCGCTAGCTGTAGCTCTCGAGAGAACACCCTTCCTGTTGGTCACGGCATGAAGAAGTGCTCTGCCAGGGACCTCACCCCTTGCCAAGGTTCTTGCCATGGCATCACCAATTAAACTCTCTTGTTGATCAAATCAAGCATTTTTTATTTTTGTCAAATGCGTTGCTGTAGCTTCTCAGATTAATCATCTTTTTTTTTTCAATATATGTAAAATTATTATCTTTTAAGTACTTTTGGCAGTTTAAAAAATTAATAATTATTTTTTTGTTAAAGTGGATTGATGCTGATACGAACATTAAAATGAATGAAGAGCAGATAACTGGGTGGGTGATTTGTCAATAATCTTTGTGGACCGACTTTAGGCAATAATTTGTTGAGAGAGAGAAAAGGAGAGATGGTGGTTTAAGTGAAGGGCATAGGAGAGGATTTAGTTCTACCAACTGGTTGTTAGGAGATAGATAGGGGTGTAATGTGGGCCATGTCGTCCCACATTATTCGTGCCGAAATGGGCCCGGGATCAGCCCGGCTCGGTCCGGATTTAAATCTGGGCCGGTTCGGCCCGACCGTTTTTTCAAAGGAAGAGGCCCGGCCCGACCCCTTGGCCCGCCCGGGCCGGGTCGGGCCGGGCTTCATGCCAGCCCAGTTTTTTTTCTCAGTTTTTTTATATTTTTTTTTGCACTCTTTTTGTTCTAAAAATTATTTTTTAAAAAATAAGAGACAACTTGTTTTTAAACTATACTTTTTAACTTGTAAAAATAAAGAGATTTTGTAAAAATAAATTGTTGAAAAAATTTAAAAATTTTGTAAAGTAAATTTGAAAGAAAAAAAAATTTATATAGAAAGTTTGGAAGAAAAAAAAAATAGTATATTGTGTATGTGGAAAAGAATGAATGAAAAATTATTTATTGTGATAAATTTGAAGATTTGTAGAAAATTTATAGATGTAAAAAAAAATCAAATTTTTTAAAAAATATAAAAATATTTTAATTTTTTTGACCAAAATAACCTCTCTAACAGTCAAAAAATTAAATGTTAGTGAGGGTATTTTAGTAATTAAAACCAAAATTATATTTTTATAAATTAAATAGAGAAATATTGGAGGCGAAATGGCTAATGTGGCTCAAGGCAGAAGGAAGTTGAGCTATTTTCCAATGCCAACCATTCTTGGGCCTGGGAAAAGGTTAATGTAGGCTGACAAGAGCCAGACCTATATAGGGTCTAATTTTTTTGAAATTTATTTGGACCGTTCTGGTCGGGCTGGCACAGCACATACGGGCCGTGCTGACCCCCAAAGAGGGACCCAGCACGCCCGAGGAGTAGGACCGCGCCGGCCCGGCACGATGCTATAGTAGTCATGCCGGGCCACAGCCCGGCCCGGAACCATCCCTGGAGATAGAACACCTTAACAAAACCAATACCAACTCCCAAGGGGCTGAGAAGGAGATTTTAAGGTACTTACCAGAGTCTTGGATAAAAAGTGAAGTGCTGGACAAGGTCTTGGTAAGGCTAAATTGGAGCTTGGATGTCGGGGAAGAACGGGTTTTCTTGGAGGAAGAGTGGCTCGCCCGGTCGTGATCCTTAAAGAGCGTGCCGCCGTAACAATCGCTCCTCGACAGGAATTGGAATGTGCGATCGTTTCGTGGCACCCGCTCGACAATTACATTGCAAAATCGAGGGAAGGCAGGCGCAGCTCATGAGGCAAATATCGAGTAATAACGGATGATCGGACGGACGCACCGTCTCTTGCGGAGGATTTGTCGTCTTCTAACCTTGATTATCCCACTAACAGCTGATAATCAACTAGAACAAAAACCTTTTTTTTTTTTTTTTGAGATATAGAAATTTTGTTATTTCCACACTCAAAAGCTTTCTAATGCAAACTTTATATTCAATTTACAGCAAGTCTAATAAGACTACTATTATATATATATATATATATAGATAAAAAAAATTGCAAAATTTGCCCTTTCTTTATTCAGACTTAAATAAATAATAAATAAAGGTAGCATTGCTCGGCCCATGCTCGTCAACTTATCAGGTGTTCGCTGGTGCTTGCTCAGTTGATTTAAAGTGATACATATATATTTATTTATTTTGTTCCGAAGGCTTACTATATATATCATCCTCCCTGCACTCTCAGATGTTTTTACGCTTTTCCTTTTCGGAACTCTCGTCTTCGGACTCTTGTCGGTGAGTGCAAACATCAGCATCTTCTCCTTCCTCCCTCCCCCCCCTCCCTCCGGCTGTCCCTTCTATCTGATCGATCACCTGATTCACCTCAGACGGCTCCTCTCGGTGTCCGCAATATCAGAATCCTCGCGCTTTTTTCCCTTTTTTTGGGCTCTCCTTTCTTGTTTGGGCGTGCATTATGATTCATTCTTATTATGCCTATTCTTCCCCAAGTTTTAACTTGTAACTCTTTCTCCAGGTTCCATGATATAATATATAGAGCTTCTTAGAACTTGTTCATTGCTGTAGACTTAAGCTGTTTTTTTTTTTTTTTCCTTTTCTAATTCTTTTCGTCTTCTCTGTTAATCTCTTTATACAATGAACTGCTCATTCAAGTTAACTGCATTGCCATTAATCGCCACGACTCTTCTCTATGTGATCTTTGAGAAATTTATCACCTTTCCAAATTTCTTATATGAAGTCGTGCACCCTACCCTTCTCTAATTACAAAAAAAAATTATATATAGGTAAGCGATGGCACAGATTCTGCTCCATGGCACGCTTCATGCGACTATCTTTGAAGCGAACGCCCTCTCTGATCCTCACGGGGCTACTGGCGATGCTCCCAAGTTCTTCCGCAAGGTATCAGAATCGCATTATCTCGTGCTTCCCTGTCCTGATATTTGCCATCTCTCGTCATTTTGTCTCTCAGCCTAATCCCAAGTTTACATGAGATCAATCTGTTACATTGGCATCCATGCAAACATTTTAGGCATTTGATTTTGTAAATTTTAACACATATGTTTGTTGGAGAAATGTTTGCTGCTTTCAGAAGTGAAATAATTGTTTAATCTCAAATTATTTTTTGGTAAAAATGCATGGAACTTGCCTGAACTATGATTCATTCTAAATCTAGGCTGTTTAACTTGCTTAGCATCTCTATTTCTCCTGCGCAGCTTGTTGAAGGAATCGAGGACACCGTGGGTCTTGGCAAATGTTCCACCAAACTGTATGCCACTGTTGACTTAGAGAAGGCCCGAGTGGGTCGGACCAGAAAGATAACAGATGAACCTGTGAACCCACGTTGGTACGAATCCTTTCACATCTACTGCGCCCATATGGCTGCCAATGTCATCTTTACTGTTAAGACCGATAATCCGATAGGGACATCGCTCATTGGAAGAGCTTATTTGCCTGTGGGAGAGATTCTAGATGGGGAGGAAGTTGATAGATGGCTTGATATCTGCGATGAAGACCACAATCCTCTCGACGGGGGGTCTAAGATCCATGTGAAACTTCAATATTTCAATATTACCAAAGATCGTAATTGGGCAAGGGGTATACGAAGTGCGAAATACCCAGGTGTTCCTTACACCTTTTTCTCACAGAGAAAGGGATGCAGAGTTACATTATACCAAGACGCACACGTCCCTGACAAGTTCATTCCAAAAATCCCACTTGCCGGTGGCGAGTACTATGAGCCTCATAGATGTTGGGAGGACATGTTTGACGCAATTAGTAATGCCCAACACTTGATTTACATTACCGGTTGGTCGGTGTACACTGAGATCACCTTGGTTAGGGACTCTAAGCGGCAAAAGCCCGGAGGAGAAGTCACTCTTGGTGAGCTGCTCAAGAGGAAGGCTAGTGAAGGTGTTCGGGTCCTTATGCTAGTGTGGGACGATCGGACTTCTGTTGGTTTACTAAAGAAAGATGGCCTGATGGCCACTCATGACGAAGAAACTGCAAATTACTTTGAGGGAACAGATGTACACTGTGTTCTTTGTCCTCGAAATCCTGACGACGGAGGCAGCTTTGTTCAGGACCTTCAGATTTCAACCATGTTCACTCACCATCAGAAAATTTTGGTTGTTGATCATGAGATGCCTAACAAAAGTTGTCAACAAAGAAGGATTGTTAGCTTTGTTGGTGGAATTGACCTTTGTGATGGCAGATACGATACACAATTCCATTCCCTGTTCAGGACTCTGGACACGGCTCACCATGATGACTTCCATCAGCCGAACTTCGCAGAAACATCAATTAAGAAGGGCGGTCCGAGAGAGCCATGGCATGACATTCACTCACAGCTGCAAGGGCCAGTTGCTTGGGATGTTCTCTTCAACTTTGAGCAGCGGTGGAGAAAGCAAGGTGGTAAGGATCTCCTTTTAGAGCTAAGAGACCTTTCGGACATCATAATCCCCCCATCCCCTGTGATGTTCCCAGAGGACAAAGAAACATGGAACGTTCAGCTTTTTCGTTCCATTGATGGTGGTGCTGCCTTTGGCTTCCCTGAGACGCCAGAGGATGCTGCAAGGGCTGGGCTTGTGAGTGGAAAGGACAACATCATTGACAGAAGCATTCATGATGCTTATATAAATTGCATTCGCAGGGCAAAGAACTTCATCTATATTGAAAACCAGTACTTCCTTGGGAGTTCATTTGGATGGAAAGCCGATGACATCAAGCCTGAAGAAATCGGGGCACTACATCTGATCCCTAAGGAGCTCACTTTGAAGGTTGTCAGCAAGATTGAAGCTGGGGAACGATTTACTGTTTATGTTGTTGTCCCAATGTGGCCAGAGGGTGTTCCTGAAAGTGCATCTGTACAGGCGATTCTTGATTGGCAGCGTAGGACAATGGAGATGATGTACACTGACATTATATATGCACTTCAAGCGAAGGGGATTGAAGCAAACCCCAAGGACTACGTCACGTTCTTTTGCTTGGGCAACCGGGAGCTGAAGAGGAGTGGTGAATATGAACCTGAGGAGCAACCAGAACCAGAAACTGGTTATAGCAAGGCTCAACAGGCAAGGAGGTTCATGATCTACGTTCATACCAAGATGATGATAGGTATTCATTTATGCAGAAATGCATCTCTAATCTTTTTTAGGCTTGCGGTACTTCTACTCCAGAGTAAATCTTTTACTTTCGGTTTACCAAGTTTACTACTCGCTGAAAGCACTTTCACATTCTCCGTTGGTTGAATTAGTTTATACAACTTGTCAAGTGTGTATTGTGGTTGGCTTTAAATAAATTGAGCCAAGTATATACACTGGAAACTCTGGGCGCTTAGCATCATTAACTGGGATTAATTGTTGGCTACTCGCAATCTTGACTTTCCTGCGAGCTTCTTTTGACCATATAGAGAGTCGAATACGTAGGGGGTTTGCCCTTTACAGGACTTGTACATCCAAAAGGTAAAGATTGTACAATTTATAAGTCCTTTAGTTATTATAAATTAATCAACAAAGCACAAGTTGGGCAATTTTTCCTAGCGCGGAAATTCTACATAAAGTGAGAATCATCATTGTTTTGCTTTATTTGAATATTTTACAGATGCAATAACTGTGTTTTTTTCTTGTATTCTTCTGCTTTTTCTATCATAGTTCATTTCACATTAATGATTCTCACATCAAGTCAGGTAGCTATAGTTTATAATCTAATTAAATGATGTACTGTTAGCTACTAATCTTGTCTCAAGATGCTCAAAATCTACTAATCATTTATATAGATCGCTTAATTTGTTACATGGAGTACATGAATTTTAATCAATTTTGGAATCTACTGTGCTTTTAAGATGAAAACAAACAGATAGTCATAGTACATGAATTTTAACAATATTTGGTCTTTCATTATTGCACGAGTACTTTGGCTCTCAGTCGTCATTTTTGGTTTCATTAGCACCCACATTGTTAACGTTTAAGTGCTTGCTACAGGAATGATTATGGTCAAATCCTGGTGTAAGAGTGCAAGCTACTCTGCAATAATTTGGAAGCCAAACTAATTTCAAGCTCTTTTGTTTGGTTTCAGTTGATGATGAGTACATCATCATTGGATCAGCAAATATCAATCAGAGGTCGATGGACGGAGCCAGGGACTCGGAGATCGCAATGGGTGCATATCAGCCATACTATTTGGCAACCAGGCAGCCAGCAAGAGGACAAATCCATGGTTTCCGCATGGCTCTATGGTACGAGCACCTTGGGATGCTAGACGATGTCTTCCTAAACCCAGAGAACTTGGAATGTGTGCAGAAGGTCAACAAGATTGCTGATAAGTACTGGGACATCTTCTCCGGTGATAATCTCGATCAGGACCTACCTGGCCATCTGCTCAGATACCCCATTGCAGTCACTAATGAAGGTGTGGTAACGGAGTTGCCAGGGATGGAGTTCTTCCCCGACACCCGGGCACGGGTGCTTGGCGCCAAGTCTGATTACCTACCCCCTATCCTCACCACGTAGTACAAGTCCTCTTCGGCAGCTCTTTTTTCTTCTTGTTTTAACTTTTCATTTTTCTTTTTTTAACAGTAGGTGTATTGGGTTCGGTAATAATTCAATGTGCTCAAGGAGAAAGTTGGGGGTTGCTCCTTGCAGCTCGTCAAGTCCAAGGTTGATACTTCGCGATTTCTAAGATGATGCTAATTATGTCCCATCTTTTTTTCTTTCTTTCTTTCTTTTCTCTCTCTCTTTTCCCTTGTTTTGGAAGAGAATCCTATCAGAAGTATTATTTGTTGCGGGAGGCATATATAATTTATCACGTACACAACTGTCTTGACGCGTCACTTTAACAGTTTGTCGGATGCCCAGGAAGGTAAATATTGGTTGTCCATCCTCATAGTTCCTATTTTCCTTCTTTCTGAGTATGATGCCTGCCCCCATGGACGCTCTGCAGAATTTGCGGCACATTGGATTGTCTCTGAAAATGATTGGACACACTGGAAAATTTTAATTTACAAGATCATACAACGGGCAGTGGCACTTGACAGCTTTAAGCTATTCTTTTGTCCAGCATGTATCATTAAGCCAAGCTCCATGCAAGTAGTCACTATTTAAGATCATTTCTAGTATCTGGCCTGTACAGCTAGCTAGCAAGATCATTTCTATATCCAACAGCACTTCTTGCAGCGGTCAATCCTTCATTATTTACTTACACTGAGGGTGTTGTGCGGGTTCAAACATGTGGCATCATGAGGGGTCTTACTATATTCGATAATATGAAGAAAAGGTCAGAGATGAGGAGAGGAGAGGAGAGGAGAGGGGAGGAGAGGAGAGGAGAGGAGAGGGGAGGAGTTAGACTGGAGAGGCCTGTTCCTGTGGATTCTCTCAAGAGGTCTAGACGTAGAGGTGAGGCGGGCTTGGGTGTGTGGCGTGTGAAGGAGAGGAGATGCCCTGCTACCCTGTTGAGTCCTTCTCTGAAGTTTCAACGAAGAGGCATTTCGTCCCGGGGTGGAAATGCTTGAGAACCTTGGAAGATTTGGAAGGGGGACGCGACACCTACGGATAAGACGGGTGTCCGGAGATGGTGCCGTAAGGTCCTGTGGGCGGACCAGGTGGGAAGGGATCTTACCACGTGCTGTCCTGTCGACGGTGACAAGGCCTCTGGAGGTGTTGGACAAGAGGGGGGCGAGGCTGTGAAGGTGTCGGGGGAGGGAGATGGGTTTGTACCGTCGGGCGTTAGGGAGACCCTGAACCTCGAGGTCCTGAGGGAGGGGAAAACTTATAAAGAGGCCCTTCTAACTCCATGCTTGCAGAGTGGAGCTTCTTCTTCTTCGAAGCGGAGGGTGTCTGACCTCAGCTCCGGGAGGAGTCCTGAGCTTGTTTCTCTGAAGAGGCCTCGGACTCTCCACTGCTACAGGTGTCTGGGCCCGGACCACTGGGCTAGGGAGTGTCGTGATCCGGTGAGGTGCATTAGGTGTCGGCGGTCCGGTCACTTCGCGCGTGATTGCCGGGCCTCGGGGAGAAGCAGGATGCAAGGTGTAGGCAGGTTCAGACCGCGTTCGGCAAAAGTTTTCATTCCACTCTCGGAGGGGTTCTACCTTCGCCAGCAGCAAGTCCGACGTGCGGTACTCGCTATAATCATGGGTAATGCTAATCTTGGGCACTATCCACAGGGTTTGATTGCGAATGATCTTGCGGAGCGATTTGGAGGGTTCTCCAACGATTTTTTGGTCACCAAATACCGGGAGAACGACTTTGTGATCTTTCTTCCGCAATGGGTCCAGCCGGAGGCGCTGATTAGAAGGGACGGCGTTCGTCTTGGACACTGCCGACTCCGCTGCTTCGGGTGGAACCCCAGTAGAGATGCGGTTAGAGAATGGCTGGCTTATAAGGTCTGGATCAAACTTCTGAATTTACCTTTTGAATGTTGGACTGAATGCAAGGTGGCGGCGATCGTGGCCGGCTTCGGGCGGTACCTCCGGACCGACGATGTCAGTAGGAATATCCTGGAATTTAATTTCTTCAAGTGCCAGGTGGCGGTTGAAGATCCGGCAGATATTCCGGAGAACCTTTTTATCACCTTGGGAGAGCATATCTTCAACATCAGAGTCGTGCTGATCAGCACGGCCCCGTTCGGGGGTGACGACAGGGGGACCCCATTCGTGGGGAGTGACCCAGGAGAGGGCGGGGATCAGACGGATCTGATGGGGAGGCAGATCGCGAGGTGGGTCGATAGGGCTGAGGAGGCGGCCGATGCTACTGTGGTTGGAGCTGGAGCGGGTACCGAGCTCAGCAACTCCTGGGATTCCTCAGAAATCAGGGATCGTCGTAGGAGAGCTGCGGGCCTGGGTACCTCGGCAGTGAATCCGGCGACGGATTCCGGTGGGCGAAGGGGCTCGGGGGCAGACCTGGAGGAACACGCCGATGTCGGGGTCAACTGCATCAAGGTGCTGGTGCGGTCAAAGGCGGACGTCATCCCTGGCAAGTCTGATGTTGCCGCGTTGCAGGGTGGTGTCGGGAAGCGAGGAGGCGACGTTGCGGGGAAGTCTTCGAACGATGACTTGGGGAGGGGGGAGGGGGGGGGGCTTTTTTGGTGCAAGAGGCGGTCCCCGAGGGGGCGCAGTGCCCGTGGCAACCTCGAGGTGTGGGCGATGGGGTGGCAGCGGCAAGCTCGAGGATTGCGCTGTGGCCGCGACGGGCGGCGGGGTGGTCGGTCTAGCGCTGAGCGGCCATGTGGGCAACGTCTCGAGGAATGGGGTTTGGCAGGTTGGCGGAAGTGGGGAAAGGGGCAGGGTGTGGGAACAGGAATGTTTAGGTTTTGGTGTGGAGGTGCGAAGCCCGAGGTCTGCAACCTCCCTCGTGGGCTCCAAGCCGGGGGGGGCCTTTCGGGTGTGGGGGGGATGCGGGGTGGTGGGGGCTGAGGGGTGTTGGGCCCATCTCGCTTGGGCCGCTGGTGCTGGGAGTGGAGCCCGGCTGGCTTGGGCTTCGGGTGCAGGGTGGCGGGCCGGGCCTTGATGCTAGCTTTATAGGAGTTGGGAGCCTGTGGGCCGATTTCTTCATCTCTAATCGGTTTTTTAGGCTGTCTTTGTGTGGGCCTTTTTGCCCGGGGCTGTCACCACTCGGTGAAGGACGGGTATTTCCTTTTGGAGGCGGGTCTTCTTCTCTGGTGCGGAGGCCTCCGGTACTTCAGGAGCAGGCGGAGGGAGGTGGCGAGCAGCGTGGGACCGGTTTGGGTGCGGGGGAAGCGACCCGGACCGAGGGGAGCTTCGACAATTCCGACTCGTCAGGAATCTTTGACGGCGGCCTGGGAGGTAACTTGCTAGCGGCTTCTCTGGAGTTAGCAGTTGCGGGCGAAGCGGGGCCTCCTAAAGCGGTTCCGGTTTCACCTAGGATGTGTGCCCGCTTCGCCGGTCGCAGGCTCGACGGGTCCCTGGAGAGGACCATGGACCGCAAGATCGCGCAGAGAGAAGGGACGACGGCGGGCCAGAAGCGGAGCATGGTAATGGTTGATGCGCGCGGGTCGGGGCGTGTGGGGGGCGGAGATCGCACCCGGGGGTATCTGAGGCGGACCATGCGCAAAGGGGCCGAGTGTGGAGTTGAGCTTTCTGAAGAGGATGTTCGCAGCTTCAGGGAGTTTGTGGGGGTGTCTCCTTGACGCGTCCCGTTTGTTCCCCAGTAGTGTGGAGGGGTGTCTCCTTTTTTTATGTTTAATATCTGTAGCTGGAACGTCAGGGGTCTTAATGACCTTGGTAAACGGAGTCTGGTTAAGTTTGTAGTGAATAAATTTAAGAAGGCAGTCCTGTGCTTTCAAGAGTCCAAGGTGGACTCGGTGTCCAGGTCCTTCCTCCGCTCTTTTGCCGGCACGTCTGTCGATAAGTGCCATTTTGTTAAGTCCGTTGGAGCCTCAGGGGGAATTGTTACGTGTTGGAGTTCCAAGGTGTTCTCGTGTTCTGTTGTGATTGAGCGCACCTTTTCTCTTACTGTTTGTCTGAAATGTATTAGTGACGAGAAGTGTTTCTTTCTGACGAATGTTTATGGACCACCTTCTTGGGAGGGGAAAGATGAGTTTTGTAGAGAGCTGATGGATCTCAAAAGGGAGTGCCCGGGACTCTGGGTGATCTGTGGGGATTTCAATCTTACTAAGAATAATCACGAGAGAAGGGGTAGAAGGTGGAGCGGGCGGTTGATGAGTATGTTCACGGACCTCATCAATAAGCTGGAAGTGATCGACTTGCCAATGGGGAATCAGAACTGCACTTGGTCTAACATGCAACGTTGCCCTACGTTGGCTAGACTCGATAGATTCTTAATCTCCATAGAGTGGGACCAGGCTTTCCCCCTGTCTAAGGCGTCTGTTTTGCCTAGAATTACGTCTGACCACTCGCCTATCTTGCTTAATACGGGAGAAAAGTTATGCAACCGAAGGTTTAGGTTTGAAGAGATGTGGCTTCTTCGTGACGACTTCTGCGAGCTGCTCCCGTCGTGGTGGAGGGAAACGTCGTGTAAGGAGAACGGGGCGTTAACTTTCAATGCCAAGCTCAGACACTGTCGTAAAAGAATAAAAGAATGGTGTCACTCCAGCTTCTACAGTATTAATAGTGCCAAGAAGATGTGTTTAGAGGAAATTCAAAAGCTGGACTGCCTGGAAGAGCAGAATGATCTGTCACCTCTGCAATTTGATAAACGTCTGCTTTTGAGAGAGAAGTTGAAAGGGATCGTGACGGACGAAGAGTCTCTCTGGAAGGCCAGGTCCAGACAGCAGTGGCTCAAAGTTGGAGATGGGAATACCAAGTTTTTCCACGCGATGGCGAATGCTAGAAATCGGGTCAATACCATTAACGAAGTCGTGGAGAACGGTACGACGTATTATAGGGAGGAGGACAAGAGAGATCATTTTTACAGGTACTTCATTGAGCTGTTCGCTCCAAGTCATATCGACAGCGCTCGGACCGGGGAGTGGAGCCAACTTTTCGATTATAACCCGTTTCCCAACCCCAGTAAGCTCTCGAAGCCGTTCACTGAGGAGGAGGTGAGGAAGGCGACGTTTCAACTTGGTAGCGATAAAGCTCCTGGTCCGGATGGTTTTAACCTTCGCTTCTACCAAAAATTCTGGGGGACGATCAAGGAAGATCTGATGAACATTTTTCGGGAGCTCTTCGATGGTACTCTGAATTCTGGTCCGCTAGATTATGCGTACATTTGCCTCATACCCAAAAAGGAGGGGGCAGCGTCAGCAAATGAGTTCAGACCTATTAGTCTAATCAATGGGGTGCAGAAGATCATCTCCAAGGTTCTGGCAAATAGGTTGGAAAGGGTTATGGATGGGGTTGTTTCACCCGGTCAGGCAGCTTTCCTGAAGAAGCGGTCCATTCTGGACTCCTATGTTACGGCTAGTGAGGTGTTAAGGTGGAGCTACAATGGAGAGGAGAATAATATTGGGGTTAAGGCAGACTTTGAGAAAGCTTATGACAGAGTGAGTTGGGCCTTCCTTAGGAAAGTGTTGAGTTGGCTGGGTGCGGATCAGCGTTGGTGCGGGTGGATAGACCAATGCATTAGTAATGCCAAGGTTGCGATCCTGGTCAACGGGACACCGACTAAATGGATCAAAACTAGGAGGGGGCTTCGACAGGGAGATCCGCTTTCCCCTTACCTCTTCCTGCTGGTGGCCGAAGGGCTGGCGAGAATGACGGCTAAAGCGGCCCAGAATGGGTGGTTCGTAGGCGTGGGACCGTCGACCGACGCTAAAGTGTCGCTGATTCAATACGCGGATGACACAATCTTTTTCTGTGAGGCGAAGACAAGACAGGTCAGGAATCTTCGTTTTGTGTGGCAACTCTACGAGTGGGCATCCGGGTTGAAAATCAACAGAGACAAAACTGAGATGTTCTATACGGGGAACCTAGTCGGTCGGGGAGAGAGGCTTGCACGGATTTTAGGATGTAAGGTTGGGTCCCTCCCGTTTAAGTATCTCGGGCTACCTCTCTCAAAAGGGCAGCCGAGGAAGGAAGACTGGTGGAATTTGGTGGATTGGATAGTGCAACGTATTGATGGGTGGAAAGCCAAAATCTTGTCACAAGGTGGACGACTTGTCCTGGTCAATTCGGTGCTGTCTAACTTACCTCTGTACTACCTTTCGATTTTCAAAGCACCGAAGTGGGTTCTCCGTCGCATTGAATCGTTGAGACGAGCATTTTTCTGGAAGGGGGGTACTTCGGTCAAGGGAGGGCAATGTCGTGTGCAATGGAAGGTGGTCTGCAGGAGCAAAATTGACGGGGGTTTGGGTGTCCTAGACATCGAGCAAATGAACAATGCCCTTATTGCCAAATGGTGGTGGAAATTGCTGACGGAGCAGAAAAATTTGTGGAGATCCTTTATAGTAGGGGTTTATTATAAGCGGAGGAGAATGCTCAAGGAGGGGGAATCTTTTCGACCCTCGTCTTTTTGGTGGAGAAGTGTTCTCAAGACCATGGGAGTTTTCAAGAGTGGAGTCGCCTACGGTGTAGGAAACGGACGCATTGTTGATTTTTGGAATGACATTTGGTTTGGCCAGACACCCCTCAGAACTGCCTTTCCACCCATCTTCGAGAGTATAAGGAACAAAAACCTCAGGATCAGTGAGTGCTGGGGTACTAGGGGATGGAGGTGGGGTAAGATCTTAGCGGGGTATGCACCTGTAACGCAACCAGAAAGGGTCCTGGCAGCCCAACTAAGAGATACTTTGGATTCTTTTACCTGTTCGGAGATTAACGACGAGATTAGATGGAGGTGGGACATTTCAGGGAGGTTCAGTGTTAAGTCACTTTACAGTTTTCTACAAGACGGGGGTGTCGCCGACTGACGTTTCGTGCAACTCTGGAAGATCAGGGCACCTCTTAAAGTCAAGATTTTAGTTTGGATCGTCCTCAGAAACAGGGTTTTAACGGCGGATATCCTCTTGAAAAGGGGGTGGAGCGGAGAGGGGCGCTGTTCGTTATGCTCCGATGAGATCGAGACCGGGGAGCACCTCTTCTTGAACTGCCGGTTTACTAAGGATATCATGTCAGGGGTACTAGCGAACAAAACCTCGATTTGTTCTGGTTTCACACTAGTTGATCTGTGGAAAGAGTACAGCGACAAGAAGAGCTCGCTCGGGAGGAAGGAACTCGTAACGTTGGCGACCACTTGGTGGGTTTTATGGCTGGAAAGGAACAGGAGAATCTTCGAGGCCAGAAAGCAGACGGCAAGGTACTTGGTGGTGGAGATTAGGGGCCTGACGAACTCCTGGATCGCGTTTTGCCCCCCTTGAGGAGTTTTTTTTTTTTTTTTTTTTTTGCCACGGATCGGTCGAGACCCAGTTGTCTCAGCTTGTAGCTAAGTTCATAGTCTATTTGAATGAAGCGGTAGCATGCTACCTTGTTCTCAAAAAAAAAGCTAGCAAGTATAATTAAAGGACTTTTTTTCAAAATAACACTCAAGATATTTATAATTAGCGAAATGACCGGTGTAAAATTTATTTGTAAAAATAACACTGCTTTCGCTAAATCAACGCAGATCGGATGAATCTTCAAAAGGCGGTAAATCGTTCATCGCCTTCAAAAAAAAGGTGAATCATTCACTGCCTCTACTAAAATCCTACAAAAGAGGTAAATCGTTCACCGCCGTGTGAACGATTCATCGCCTTCAACTGTATTGTCCATCCTTTTACAGTATTATTTGAATTTGGCTAAATCTCTTAAAGGCAGTGAATAGTTTATCATCTTTAATACCATTTTCTTGAAGGTGCCGAATAATTTACCATCTTTAACATAAATATAAAATGTGAATATGAGTACTAAGAGATTTAAATTGTTATTATTAAAAAAAATAGAATGTTGTATGGATGAGCACTTTAAAAAAATTAAATTATTATTATTAATGAATTAATAACATTTTTTATTTTTTTATATTATTTAGTAAATAATAACAATCTAAATATCTAATCCGTATTCATATTCTCATTTTATCTTATCTCTCTTTCTTCTTATATTAGTTATTAGTGAACAATAACAATCTCTTAAAAACTTAAAAATCTGACTTGTATCCACATTTCTATATATTTATTTATGAACAATCTAAATTAATTAGTGAATAATAACAATCTAAATCTCTTAAAGATTTGACTGGTGCTAATATTTTTATTTTATTTACATTAAAGACGTCATTCAAGAGGACGGTGAATGGTTCACCGATTTTTGAAGAACTACCTCTCTAGGGCTGAGTTGATCAAAAGATAATTACTTTTATTTAAAAAAATTATTTAATTAATTATAAAAAATTATAAAATTATTCTGAAAAAAAAATCCACTTTGAAAGCTTTGGCCACTGTTCTCTTCTTCATTCACACAAGCAAGTTTCCACAAATAATAATGTTCAAGCGTAGAAAAATAGGGTACGAGTCTCCAAAGGGAATAGGTAATAAGGAAACACAAGTAATCTCAAATGAAAAGATTACATGATATATATATATATATAGGAAAATGCTAGATGTACATCCCAAATGGGGTGTACATCTTACACCCACCCCATTTTAGGGGTGGGTGAATTTCACTCGTCACATCGAGTGACGAGTGGATGAACACCCACCCTAGGATGGGTGGGTGTAGGATGTACACCCCATTTGGGGGTGTACACCTAGCACTTCTCATATAGGAAAAGTGCTAGGTGTACACCCCCAAATGGGGTGTACATCCTACACCCACCCATCCTAGGGTGGGTGTTCATCCACTCGTCACTCGATGTGACGAGTGAAATTCACCCACCCCTAAAATGGGGTGGGTGTAAGATGTACACCCCATTTGGGGTGTACATCTAGCATTTTCCTATATATATATATATATATATATATATATATATAGTTGAGCTTATATATTTTTAAAAGTACAAGTTCATCCATATTTCTGAATTTTTTACCATTAAATTCAGAACAAAGTCATTGGTGTTTGTAGATTTTTAGTCCTTAGATAAAAAAAAAAATGCGGTTAGGATGATAGTGGGCCTTGGATTTAGTAAGTGGTTGAGAGAGAGAATCCGGCTATATATTCTTATAAGAAAAATCGACTTCGTACTCATAAATTGTATTCGATGATAGAGTTTTCGAATCAACGATCCATACCGTTAAATATTGTTGAAACCAAAATATTTCGTTATCTAAGAAAATGACACATGGCGTATACCATCGGCTAAGGGCATCAGCCGATAGGAGAAGCGGCAAACAAGAGGTGTCGTCTCATTCATAACCAACCCTAGCCGAAAGCAAATATCTGTCTGCTTCAGTCGAGCGACGAAAAAGGCGAAATCATGGTCAACTCTCGGCTGCTCGAGTTACAGAAGGAAAAATCCTGAAAGAAAAGAGTACGAGATTTGGGCGCGAATCTCGTAACAAACTCCGGAACGGCAAGCGGCGTCTAGTATTGAAAAGCGCCGAAGATCACGCTTCGGCGCGTCGATTAGGGGGTAAACCTGGACGAAAACCGTTACTATCCTATTAAGGAGAATCGATTCAAAAGAAAGTAGTTGAGGAATTTACGATGACTCCTCTTAGTTCATGCCAATTACTAAAATTAGCGGTTATACACATGGTTCGTAAATGTATAAATAAACGAACCATCGAAAAAAAAATGGGTCCTACAACTTTGTAAGCCAGTGACCACCCCTATTTTTTCATATCTTTTATATCTGCATTTACCACATTTTCTAGGAGTAGACTAATTTGTAATTGTCTGCTAATTACTCTTGTAACCCCCACTTCAATCAATACAAATCCCTAATCGGCTCCTTAGTCGTGTCAAATCTCTATTTTTACATCCTGGTTCGACTATTCTAGGCCGAGCTCTCTCTATCTCCACACGTCGATTTGGTTAATTTAAGTTGGACGGTCGCAAGAGTTTGATTGAGAAGAACTCGGCCGAGCGAATCTGTTCTCGGCCCGATCGCTTGATACATTGGCACGCGGCGCATCATCTACAGGTTCACCCACATAGGGCCGATCGACGGTCGAGCCCGGTCAGTGCGACATTTTCGGCCCCAACAAATATGATTTAGAATATTCGAAACTTTTAAAAACTAAATTTCATAATTTTTCGACGTCATTTACTTTATGATCAAAAAATTTCAAAATTGATAATTTTTAACGGCCGGTATAGAATGCTTACTAATTTAACGGTGTAAAAGAATTATAATAGATTGAATTTTTGATAGAAAATTCTATTCACTACCTAGACAGAGGTTTATAATTTTGATCTTAAATAAAAAAAAAAAAAATCTGATTCTCTATTTTTAGGAGGTCGTTCAATTTTGACCGTTCATTTTATGCTCATTTGATGAGTTTTATTATAATTTCAAAAAATTACAAATTTTTTTTAAAAAAAAGTTTAAAGTTTTCTAGATCACACTTAATGGTATGAACCGTCGATTTGGAAGTTTAATCATCGAAAATAATTTATAAGTACGAAGTGGTCTATACTCATAATAATAATATAATAGCCCTACTATATATATATATATATATATATATATATATATATATATATATATAGAGAGAGAGAGAGAGAGAGAGAGAGTAGAGCTTTTATGCTTTTAAAAGCACAAGCTCATCTATACTTGTAAATTTTTCACCATTAAATTTGTATTAATATTTGTATTTTTTATTTTTTTTTCTCTCTCTTTAATTGACTTTATAATAGCACAAATCCAAATATATATATATAGAGTAGAGCTTATATATTTTTAAAAACACAAATCAATTTATGTTTGTGAATTTTTTACCATTAAATTTGCATTGAGATTTGTGCAATTGTACTTTCTCTTTCTCTCTTTTAGTTGACTTTACAATTACACAAATCTCAATACAAATCTAATAATATAATATTCACAAATATAATTTGACTTACACTTTTAAAAATATATAACCTCAAATCTCTTTCTCTCTCTCTCTCTCTCTCTCTCTCTATATATATATATATATATATATATATATATATATATATATATATATATATATATATATATATTAAAGAATGGTAGCATCCTAATCTGTTTACTTTTTTTTTAAAAAATAATTAACTAAAAGTACAAACCAACCAGACTTTGAATTTGAAACTAAATTAGCAACCATCAATTTTTTAAGATTTGAAATGATCAATAAAATAAATCTTTTTTATTATAGTGTAAATGACATAAGTAATGAATATCTGACATTAAATTTTTAGCCTTATAAAATTTCTATTTTATAAGCACATTGGGTACCTGAGCCAGACAGCTGTCGAAGTGAAACAAAGAAGACTCTCCTCCAAAAAAATATATGCAGCTAAAAAATTTCTATAGGGATTATCTATTTTCCTCTTGCGTACAAATTTTGATACTATCACCTGACGTTTTGGGGTTTTCATTAAAAGCTTAATAAACTTGTTTTTAACATAGTTACTTGACATTTTATATTTGGTCCATTAATAATTCATTTAGTTATAAAAATTTATATTTAGAAAATTAAAAATAATATTAAATTTCAATGAGACACTTACTAATCAAATACTTTTTAAAAAAATTATATTATATTATTATAATTATAATCTTTTATAATCTTTTATATTATATTATATTATAATCATCTAACGAAAGAAAACGCATAATCCTCTTTATGCTAATTTGGTGCAGCTGGGTGGAGCATATTATTCACGCCACAACGGATGCTGGAGAGGAGTATGCGGTCGTTTCCCAAGCTTCCCTCTCCCCTGCTTCTCCCGGAGAAATAAAAAAGAAAGAAAAATTAATATCCTTATTCATCGTCGCCGTATTTTCCAACTTCTATCGAATCAAATAGAATAGAATAAATATAATTCATCGTCTTCGTCCTCCAACTTCCAACCCCGTCGTCTCATCTCATCTCATCTCTTCTCTTCTCTTCCCCACCTTACCCGTCCAACACTCCGGTTGCTGCTGCTGCTGCTAATTCGAGGTGTAAAGACACCATAAAGGCATATTATTATTATATACATTTATTTATTCCCCGCAGAGAAGAAAAGCATAAAATAAAGATCGGACGGCCCCTGTTCTTCCTCTCACCTCCGGTGAAAGACGCCCACTGCCTCCTCCCGTAATCTCTTTTTTTTCTTGCTTCGTCAACTCTTGCCAGCGTCTTCCTTTGGCTCTCTGGTAATTCGCCGCCTCGCTCCCTCTCCCCTCGCCCGTACAGCGGCATTATAGTCGTCGGTCTGAAAGCCCTAGAAAAGTGAAAAAAGAAGAGAGAGAGAGAGAGAGAGAGAGAGAGAGAGAGAGAGAGAGAGAGAGAGAGAGAGATTTTAAAAAAAAGAGAAAAAAAAGAGGGGGGGGGGGGGGGGGGGGGGGATAGCAGATAATAAGGAGAAGGGGAAGGAGAGAAAGAAAAAGGAACCTAATTCTCTCATCCCGAACCTCCTCCTCCTCCTTCTTCTTCTGTGCCTATGATTTTGATGATGATGATCCGCTCGTTGGATTGATTTGGGAATCGGGATCGGCCTGTGTGTGAGAGAGAGAGAGAGCAGGGCAGAGCAGAGCGGAGGGATGTCCTCCGGTGCTGCGGCCCAGGCGGTGGAATAGCGCGGCGTCGGCTTCCCCGCGAATGCCAAGATGGATGCGAAGCCCGGCCCCGACGGCAGCGAGCAGCAGGGACGGCCCGTGGGCTGCAACCCCGTGAAGAAGCCCGGTCCCGTCTCCATGGAGCACGTCCTCCTCGCCCTTCGCGAGACCCAGGAGGAGCGCGAGCTCCGCATCCGCAGCCTCTTCAACTTCTTCGACGCCGCCGGCCTCGGCCACCTCGACTACGCCCAGATCGAAGCCGGCCTCTCTGCTCTTCAGATCCCTGCAGAGTACAAGTACGCCAGGGACCTCCTCAAGGTCTGCGACGCCAACCGCGACGGCCGCGTCGATTACCACGAGTTCCGCCGCTACATGGATGCTAAGGAACTCGAGCTCTACCGCATCTTCCAGGCTATCGACGTCGAGCACAACGGCTGCATCCTGCCTGAGGAGCTCTGGGACGCACTCGTCAAGGCAGGTAAAACTGTGTTTGTGCTTCTTCTTTGTCTTTTGACCCAAGTAACTAAGCGCATTATTTGTGCCATAACTGACCGATAGGACTTAAGGCGCGAGCTAGTATAGTGGCAACCATATCAGGTGCTCATAAAAATCTATCAATTTTCTACCCCAGATATTGAAATCAGTGCTCTTGGGACTTCCACCTTATGTGATGTTCCGAGTCTGTATTTCCTTGCTGGAGAAATACGTAATGGATAGTCGCCAAATTATTATACCTTTAATTAATAGATTCTGAAGGGCTGTTGAGTAAGTGCCCTTTCTAATGGCACTTTCGAGTGTTGTTAGAGCACTCGGGCTGCATTTCTAATTTTACAGTTTCGGCACATTGTTTACTACAATAAGTCATGTACTATAAGATGTAAGATTCTTTCAGCTTTTATTTGATGGCCGCATAATGACATTATTCTCAAGTCATACAAACTGTCTTGATTCATTAGTTTGTAGAATTTTATAGTGCATTTTTAATAGGTTGTAATCTCACAAGCTATTTTCAGATACTACTTTTGTTAATCGCACTGCATTATTGCATTGCACTTTGGTGGGTTCATCCTAAGTAGATGGCTGCCACAAGTCCAATTATATGGGTAAGCTTTCTCAGAAAATGTATTGCTTGACATGCACCAAAGTAGAGCATACAATGGATGTAGGATGAATGTAGGGTGATGTAATGCAGTGGTACGCAATTGGTTGTACACAGAGGTATGTTGCAAAGGAGGCAATACATGCAATGATTGCAATCTCACTGAAAATTACCTGATGCAACCTATGTGTGCCACACAGGTGCAGACTGAGAGGCACTGTTGTTGTCTTGATTAGAGAATCTGGGGAGCGAAGTACTGGTAATCTCTTTTTCAGTTCGAAAGAGAGAATTAATAAAACCGTTAATAGCAAGTGTGCTTATGCTATTTAAAAACAGTACAAAGCTCTATGAGATTGTTACTCTTGCCTGGTTTATACGTCCTATTGTGAACCATGTTTCACTGCTTTGCAGAGGACGAATCAAGTGATCTAGCCAAAACGCCAAATGATATGACGGTGCGGTAGGTTAATGAGGTTTGAAACATTCTGGGGAGTGTCTCTACAATATGTAGTCTTCTTGCTCTATTTTGTTGTGACGGGTAGGTGTGTTTCTGTGTTTGGAAATCTACATGTTGGGCAGTTATATTTGATTCTGACTTTGGATATACACATGTTGGAGGGTCAACGACATGCACACACCTATATGTATGACATATAGTGTCACTGGTTGTTGACATTCAAATTGTAGGAAAGTTGACCGGATTTTGCCTTAGCCGAACCTCGGTGGTCATCACATTTAGGCCTTCTTACCTCAGGTTCAACTTTATTCACTTCACTAGATACTGTCATAATCTATTCACTCTCCCTTTGTCCTCAATTTTATGACAAGATTCCCATACTTTATTCACAACCATCAAATAAGCCAGAAGTTTTTCAGTGTCAATTGTTGTTGTCTTGATGCACGTACTTCAGTCTAATAATCCTGGCCAGTTTCCCTTTTGCAGGAATAGAAATTGATGATGAAGAGCTTGCGCGTTTTGTAGAGCATGTGGATAAGGATAACAATGGAATTATAACTTTTGAAGAATGGAGAGATTTTCTTCTACTTTACCCCCATGAAGCAACTATTGAAAACATCTACCAGTACTGGGAAAGAGTTTGTCTCGTAGATATAGGGGAGCAGGCTGCAATCCCAGAAGGTATAAGCAAGCATGCTAGCAAGTATTTGATCGCAGGGGGAGTTGCTGGAGCGACTTCTCGTACAGCCACTGCTCCTCTTGATCGTCTTAAAGTGGTTATGCAAGTACAAACTACACGCTCGCAGATTATACCAGCAATCAAGAACATATGGAGGGAGGGACGTTTCTTAGGATTTTTCAGGGGAAATGGATTAAATGTGATAAAAGTTGCACCTGAAAGTGCAATTAGATTTTACACTTATGAAATGTTAAAAGAATTTATTGTCAAATCTAAAGGGGAGAATAAAGGTGATATTGGTGCTTCTGGACGCCTCATTGCCGGCGGTTTGGCTGGTGCAGTGGCACAAACTGCAATTTATCCGATGGATCTTGTAAAAACACGACTGCAAACTTATGCATGTGAAGGTGGAAAAGTTCCTAGCCTTGGTACCCTATCGAGAGACATATGGAGGCAGGAAGGGCCTCGAGCTTTCTACAGAGGCCTTGTACCTTCTCTTCTTGGAATTATCCCTTATGCAGGTATTGATCTTGCAGCATATGAGACCTTGAAAGATAAGTCTAAGACATATGTTGTCAAAGACAGCGGTAAGTTGTTATTCTCTCTTTTTTCCTTTTGTTACAACATCGTTGAGGATTTCTTTTCCCCTTTTTAATTCTCATTATTGAAATTGAGTATAACTCTCAGTTGCATGTCATGCAGAACCGGGTCCACTTGTGCAACTGGGTTGTGGAACCATCTCCGGAGCTCTTGGAGCAACATGTGTTTATCCCTTACAGGTTATAAGAACAAGGTTAGTTTTTTCTATGAGTTGTTATCTACTTAGATGAAGTTCCTTTTTTTAGAAAATGTAATATCTAGTTGTTTCTTTTTTTCTTTTTCACTTTTTTGACTTTTTGTAATGGTTTATACACAATTGCAGATTGCAAGCTCAACAGGCTAATTCAAAAACTTCTTATAAAGGGATGTCTGATGTATTCTGGAGGACCCTTCAGCATGAGGGGTTTTCTGGATTCTACAAAGGGATATTTCCAAACCTTCTCAAAGTGGTGCCATCTGCTAGTATTACATATCTAGTTTATGAAACCATGAAGAAGAGTCTTTCTCTTGATTAGCGAGTTGGTGCTACCTTTGGTTGGTAGCCACCATTATTGACTTGGTTGACTGTAGAGTTCATGATGACAAGGCCAAGTACAAAGTTGCTAATAGAGTAGGTGATCATTTATTTATATGATTAGATTTTGTCTTCAGGAAATGAAGTAAAGATTACAGTAGCAAATTCTCTGTCTAATACGCATGTAACTAATAAGAATGAGATACATCAGGTTATCTTCAATACTGGATGTCGATCTACCAGGTAACTATAAATTTTAGTCAGATTAGATTCCATAAAATATATGAGTTTTGAATTCTGCCTTTGCCTTTTGTATTTTTGTTATTTACAGCACAACTTCTCGAATATTACTCCTGTGTTACATTTTACATAGTTTTGTGCCTGATATAAGGCTTCTGTCTCCGTATGTTTTCAACTTTTAAATGCATCTTATTTATTGACTTTGTCATGCAAATGATTGGTTCTGAAATTTTTTCTTAAGCTTCATCCTAGTTATTTAGTCTTGCGAAAACATTTTGTTCAAGTTAATCTAAGCTCATCAATAGCTTTTTTTTGTGGGAAAAATCAGTAGCATGTTGAAATATATGAAATAAGATCCTGTCATAAATTATAATGTCATACTTGATATTGGGGCCAGGTAAGGTCCAAAAATGGATTATGGATGTACCTTGGATTGTTACAGAAAGATCAGATATAGAATGTTGTGGCATTACAGAGGGTAGAGGACTTTTAGAGGTTTTGATGAGGGATCAGTAACTTTGGTACTTAAGCATTAAGATTCAACAGCCTGGTATGCATTGAAGGGCAGGAAATGAAGGGATTCAAGCTCATTGAATAGTTCAAATATGAATGTTGAGATGGGCAGGTTTCAAAGTGAAAGAGATTAGGTTTCAGTAAAGATTTTGTCAACAAGGATGGTTTTAGTTGCACCAGTTGAATTATATGGCACTTTTGTGTCGGATGTCTTAGAAAAGAAAAAGCAAGATTCAATGTTTGGATCAGGTCACTTGTGCCATATAACTTGTCTTTTCCTCTTCAAACGCAATTGGACTAGTTCTCCCTGAACACCACGTCTCTATGTGTAACAAATGGATCATCAAATAGCCCATTAGTGAAATTAGAGTGTTTTTACAGTGTTAGACAAAGAAAGAGAAAAAGGGGATGGCAATTCCATTGTCGGAAGATCCAACCATATTATACCAATTCTATTATCAAATGCGGAACTCAACATAGTCATGCTTGAAACTTAGAGAACAAAGTCGCAGCAATATTTTCAATCAGCATTCTTATTAGGAAAACTTAGGGTTTAGGGAGTTGAAGATTCTGCCTTCTTGGGTATTAGATTCTTCGCTGCTTTCGAAGGAAAGACAGTCCTTCGTCTTAGGGGTGACCTTCATTCAGTTTATTCAATGTGAAAATCATTTGAATCGGATCTGTTGCAGTCAAACCCTCGTTCCTGTAGGCGCCTGTGTATCTAAGTTACTCTCTTTCTAACGGCATAAGTCCACATAAAATAAAGAGAAATCACAGCTACAAGACTTAGCCCCCTTCCCTGAGTTCCACTTGTGCTCAATTATTAGTTGATCCTGATTCCTGAACCATCCAGGGTAGGAAGTTTATCTTTCTCAACCTGACTTTAAGCTTTGAAAATAAATCTGCCGTACATGATTTAGAATTTCTATTCCATCTACTTTTTCCTTTTTGCTACTTATCTTTTAACTCTCTCCACTTTAGAAATAAAACATGTCTATCATTACTTTCTATTTTCCTGAATTAGGAGGATGGTGTGGCCAAAAAGTACATGTAGATTGGCAATAATTGAGAATCTAATTCTTAGAAAATGTGCTGCCATATGTGTTCGCATGCCTCACTTTTTGTGGTTTTTTTCTTATAAAGGCAACCAGTGATGTCAAACAGGGCCTAAGTGTTATAAATAGCACTCCCCCCACTATGATTGAACGTGGAGCATAATTGGATCTTGATAATAAGATAGTAACTTTAGTTTTGACCCTAGTAGAATCATGTTTGCAGGAATTTTACCTTTGGTGGTCTTAAACAGTACAGTAGTAATTGTTTGTAGTGTTTTACCAACAAATAAAAAAAAGGGACAGGTACAGCAGATATTGTATTACTTTAAACTGTGATAGTAATAAAATAGCCCAAGTTATTTTGATTCGCTAACTTTCTGGTAAACATTTATAGCTGTTTTACCTGAAGACTAACTGGTTCTTTTACTTGTTGCAGGTAATGGCGTCTTCACTGTTCTAGAAGACCTGTATTGCTTCCAAGAGCATCTTTACTCTGTTATGTGATAGTATGATACACATGAAGAACATGCTTTTGTTTATACTTTATATTTTCATCCATCATACTCAACCAGCTCTAGAACTTGTTAAGGGGCTGGCTTATTGGATGCATAATACCCCTTCTAGAGGGGTGCGGCTGATATGTATTTTTGAGGAAATTTTTTATCAAAAGAGCATTTGGGGATGCTCAAATTTTTATTCAACTTTGTGGGCCATTATGGTATATAGCTTGATTACACTTAATCATGTAACTCAATGTGTAGCTATTAGCTTCTATGTTGTGGTTTTCCCAGTTTTTTTATGAGAACTGGCTGTTGAAAAAGGGCTTATATTTGGTAACTAATACAATTTCATGTAAGAACTTTATATACAAATCTCATGCCGTTTTAGTGTCTGCTTCCGTCGTTAATACAGTTTTGGAGGTTCTAGTAATTTTTGAGTGTGAAGCGAAGCTCGACTTTCAATTTGTAAATAAAATCATGAATACTTCATTAAATCTTGATACATGTTTATGTCTGAATGTTATTGGTAGGAGATTCAACATATCTATTTCTATTGCAACCTGAGTCAAACAGTCTATCGGCGTGAAGAAACTTATGGTTTATTTTGCACCCTGCGGAGGCTTTTCTTAGCCCTCCCACAAACTATGGGCTGGCCAGCCTTGGGGTATAGTGATACAGCAAAGTTGTGAATTTCAGACTGCCGTGTCAAGATCTATTGGCAATTGGCAACAAAGTCTCCCCTGATCTTTACTGGAACTGAAGAAGGGGAAAGATACAGCCCTCATCATAAAACCAATATAGAGTCCACTTGGAGGAGTTTTAAAGAAAATAATGTCCATGGGTTTTTTTCCATCGAAAAAGAAAAGGAACAGCTCCGATTCAGATTGATCAAAAAATGAGCGCATGTGGGGCTCATTTTACTAGTCCAAGCTACCTGGGCAGACTAGGACTATAACATGATCTATGAATAAGAAAATCCATCAAATTACTGCCACTGCCATATGCCTTCACATTCAATACACTATGCCCACGAAACGTGCCGTGTGATTTAAGGATTTATATAACTCATAGTTGGATGGTGCAGCCTCCAGATTTATGGTGGACTCCGCCACAATCAATTCCACTAACAGAAGCACCACTTCTTTTTTTTTTTGAGGAGAAGGTAGCATGCTACCGCTTCATTCATAAGAGGGATGAACTAGGCAACAAAGGAAGGCAACGGGGCCTTAAAAAAAAAAAAAAAAAAAAAAAAAAAAAAAAAAAAAAAAAAAAAAAAAAAAAAAAAAAAACCATTCAGTGACTACCGTGGTGCTTCCAGATGTTTCCACCAGCTCAAACAGTCCCGAGCCTCCCTAAAAAGACCACCGGTCGTCCTTTTGCGCATTTCGAAGATTCTTCTGTTGCGTTCTAGCCAGATCGTCCACCAGACGGAGGCTAGACCGGAGAGTTCTCTGGCCCGTGAGGTTCCACTTCTCCGGCAGGAGTTGCACCAGACCGAAGAAACCGTCGGGGAAGTAATGCACACCATCGAGACCAGATGAGATGCTTGGAGAATGTCTCTAGCACCACTTCTTTGAACCGTTAAAATTAGCATCTCTCACTCTGATCGGATTCGTAGAAGGAAACATGGTACACTGCGATAAACAAGGAATCCCATTGCCCAAGAAGACTGATAATTTGTGTGGTCGACATGGGCGACATGCAGTTTGGGCAGAGATTTAGGACATAAATCCTGGCTCGTGAGTTTTAGATCTCTCCTGAGCAATCCTACACAATCCAATCAAATCAAAAGGAAAGATAAAAAATGAAAGCAAACAACAAAAACCTCACATTGTCCATGTGCAGACGTGCTCTCTCTCTCTCTCTCTCTCTCTCTCTCTCTCTCTCTCTCTCTCTCTCTCTCTCTCTCTCTCTCTCATCCGCCAAAAAAAAAAATTGAGTCATTTATTTAGGATGATAAGGAAATTAAGTAAGCACTGTATGGAAGCTCCGATTTTACCATATTTTGCAAGCATATATCATAAAAATTCACCAAACATCTTACATAATAAGATCTTTGAATATGATTAGGATCTTCTGATTTTGTTGGAATAGCTAATTTGGCAGAGAGCAAGAGTTGAAACATAAAGGTATCAAGCAGAAATGTAAAACAATCTCTATTTTCCTTAGCAGTCAAGTTCTGTTTTGTTGTTTGCTTCTCGTTTGCCCCGAACATCAAAAATTCTGAATGGTGAATTTGCCTTTTGATCTATCATCTATTTAACTATTAGGAAAAGTCATCCTATTTAATCCTAGTGTGATACGGCAATATCAAGTATTGCAACTGAAAGTACAAAAGATGAGACGTGATATTTCATTTGTTTAGCTATATGGTGGCATCATTCTACTGTTATGTACAAGAAGGATAATCCATGGTCATTATAGGAGGAAAGAGAGAACTGACCAGGGAGATGGATGGAAGAAACCCAGGTGTGTTGGATTAAGTAACATCGTATTCAGTAATTTTGCAGTAGTGTAAATCAACCTCCAAAGATGGCAAGTATACTGCAATAAAAGTAAAAAACTATCACTGCCTAAATCCAGAACTAAATAAGATGAATCGCATTGTTATAAAATTAGACCGGCAAAATCTCTAGGTACTCTGCTATTTCTTGGATATCTACACATGTTAAGCACTTCAAAAGAACTACCTCCTTCTAACTAGCCCGAACAAAGTATGGCATTTGGTTATCTTGGTCCTGATAGCCGTACAGCCGAAAGAAATGCATCACTGTTGCAGTCCGACGGTCCCGATGAAGTACCCTCTTCAGTGCTCGTAGACTTGAACACGTTAGCATACAGCCGGAATCCCACTTGGGAAGATGTTGGAGGTTGGGGCACATCTGACAGGCCTTCAAGCATTTGGACTACTTTCGTCATGCTAGGTCTCAGGGACAAGTCCTCCTGAATGCACCACAATGCAACCTTAATTGTGGCCTCCACTCTCCCATCCTTGTCATCATACTTTAGCCTGTCATCAAATATTTCTTTTAGCCTCCCCTCCTCCAACTTCTTGAAGGCATATGAAGGAAAGTGGGCTTTCTCAGAACTCTTTGACGGATCAAAATTTTTCCTTCCCCCAATTATCTCAAGCAAGACCATACCAAAGCTGTACACATCGCTCTTCTCTGAAATGGCATAGCTCGTGATCCATTCAGGTGCAAGGTAACCCCTAGTGCCTCTGAGTGTTGTAAATACATGACTCTGCTCTCTAGTCATCAGCTTAGCAAGTCCAAAGTCTGATACCTTTGCAAGATAGTTATCATCTAGGAGCACATTTTCAGGTTTGATGTCACAGTGAACAATCTTTGAATCGCAGTCCTCATGTAAGTAGGCCAACCCCTTAGCTGTTCCCACAGCTATACTAAACCTCTTATCCCAGTCCAGTTGGCCATGGCCATCATTGTTTTGAAATATCCATCTATCCAGTGACCCTTTCGCCATATACTCATAGGCAAGAAGCCTGTGCGTTCCCTCAGCGCAGAAACCGCGGAGCTTGACCAGATGGATATGGTGGATACTTCCAATGATAGACACTTCGGCACGGAACTCTTTCTTCCCCTGTCCTATTCCCTCCAACTTCTTCACAGCAACCTGAGTACCATCAGGGAGTTTCCCCAGATAGACCGAGCCAAACCCTCCTTGACCGAGCTTAATGGAGAAGTTGTCCGTGGCTGCGTGTAGCTCTCTGTAACTGAATCGGATGGGCATTCCGGATATACTTTCCAAGAAATTGTCTTCCTCTGAGGAACCTTGTGATGGTTCAGCAGGTAGCCTCTTTCTCCGATGAAATCGGATCGCAAAATAGATGAGAGCTGCTATTACAGATGCAGTTACCAGGCAGATGATTATGATGATAACAAAGTGCTTTCCACCACTGCTCCCTTTTCCATCCTGCACAGGGCTGAGACCTCCGCTCCCGTTGCTCGCAATCTTGATATAAGACCAGTATGTGCTTTTATTAGTAGCCGATGGCTGCCGGAAGCTCCCAATCTGATCAAACAGAAAACAGTTACTGGAGCTGTCTTCAAAGAACAAGGCAAGGCAGGAGCAGTTACCCATGCATGCTTCTTTGCATCCAGTTAGATTCATCTCGAAACTGGGTGAGATAAAATTTGTAGCAAAATAACCAACTCCATCAACGTTGGCCAATGTGTATGCTGTGTTTGAGCTACAAGGGGATACAATGTTGGGATTGCAATTTGGATATGAGCTCAGGACTGCAGGGCACTGGCAGCGGGTGCCGCTGTAACATATGTAATAAGGAGAGCAGGGCTCCGGTGTATCGCATGAATCCTGTGGTATCTTGATCGACGAAGGAATGCTCGGGCCTCCGCTCTGAAGGCTGTAGAAGGAAATATATCCGTCACTGCCCAGTACAGCAGCCCATGTGACATTGGCATCGCTCTCACCACCACCTCCTACTCCTACTCCGACGAGGAATTGCCAGAGCAGGGAACCTTTCTGGTCGTAGAAGTTCCACGAGTTGGAGGTGAGTGCCGCAGAATGCAGGTTGCCGCCAATCTTATTGTCGATTTTCCTCTTCTCCTGCTGCATGGACCAGTAAGGCTGCGGCGGTTGGAAGTCTGCGTAGAGCATCATGTCGCTGCCGCCCGAAGAACCCGAGACGATGCCGAGATGATAGGACAAGTTCTGGGCGCCGGGATTGCTGACCAGCACCATCCCCTCGACGAAGGTCTGCCCGGAGAGGAGGGTGTCGGTAGGATGGCTGAAGCTCTGCCACAGGGGGCCGGCGGAGCCAAGCACAACCAGGTTGCCCGAGTCCTGGAGCAGCATGTCGGTGGCTCCCTGGCCGGACGTGTTGGTGGACCAGACGGCGGCGCCGCTGGATCTGAGGTAGGCATTGCCGTCCTTTCCGAACACGAAGTCGTCGGAGTGGGCGACGGGAGAGTCCCTATTGGCCGTCCAGACGATGGTGTTGCTGCTCTGGTGGATCACCGCCAGAAGGAAGGCGGTGGTGTCGGCGGGGCTGTTGGTCACGAAGCCGAAGCCGAAATTGGAGCTGTTGGATAGCAGGAAGATGCCGCCGTTGTCGATCCAGTCCATCTGGGAACCTTGAAACCCCGGCGAGATCTCGTAGCTCTGATAGCTACCGCTGCACAAGCGCTGCCACGCAAGGGCCGACCACACCCACAACACGGTTGTCACGGAGGACTGAATTCCCATATCCCCAACCACTTCTAATCTAACAAACTGATTCGGATTGGATCAAGGCGCGGCGGCGGCGGCGGCGAACAGAAAGGTTCCTCCCCTGTTTTCAACGGATACCGAAAACGGATACCAAGAAGAAGAAGCAGCAGCAGCAGGAGGATTGAACTAGCGAGCCAAATATTTAGAAGAAGAAGAAGAAGAAAAGAATAAAAAATAAAAAAATAAAAAAATAAAAAAGAAAAGAAATCAGTCGCAATATGTATGCGACGTTACAACACATGGACCGTAGCGAAAAGGCGCCGTCTGCCGTCTAATCGGAAGAACTGGGAGGAGTCTGTCATTATGCCCTTAATTAAGGACGTCCCCAACAGAGAGAGAGCGACGACGGGTCCGTCCGACTAGCAAGCTTCTAGTGGTGAACTTTACGCTTACAAACGGAGATGTGAACGCGACACGCGGGATGAACTCGCTCGAAATTCAACCAAGGCAAAACAAGCGAAAAGGAGGAGGAGGAAGAAGAAGACCGGACGGGCTCACCTGATCCAGAAACCCTCTTCTTTTTTTTTTCTTTTTTTCTTTTTTTCAGTTGTATTTGTGGTTTTCTTGCTAGCTAGTTATAATTTCTCTTCTCGTACGGTGCAGAGACTAATGAGCCAGCGAGTAGAGAGAGAAAGATGGGGTGGGCGCAGGAAAGTAATGAATGAAAGAGCAGCGCCCGGATCCGACTTGTAGCATTCTGTGAGAGGGCTTGGGACCTGTGGGGAGGAAAAAGACGGAGAGAGAAAGAGGAAGCAAGAGGCCAAGAGGGAAGTAGGGCCGTCGGGGAGGATAGGGGATGAGCGAGCATTTACTGCCTCTCTTACTTCCGTAGTGGCGAGCTGATGAGAGAGACGACAGACTGACGGGAGGGAAATAATGAGTCAATTGAGGGCACTTGACTTCTCCAAGTTCCCAACTCTCCCGTGCAACAACAAGGGTTAATCCTATCCCCCACTTATTAAAATTCCTTCCTCCAACCTATTAAAAACATTAATACAAAAAATATCTTTCTAATTTTTTTTTAAAAAACTATTATAAATACCCAAATTAATAAAAAATTATTAAAAATTAAAAATAAAATTTTTTATTTTTTCCATCATCTATTATTTATACCTTTTTAATTAACTTAAATATTATTGTATTTAAAAATATTATAAATACAATTATTCATAAATAAAATTGATTAATTTATAAAAAATTAAAATTACTTAATTGCAACAAACTACACTAAATATAAAATTATATTAATTTAGACAAAAAATAAAATTGATTCAAAAAAAATATAATATATTTTTAGTTTTAATTAATTATTTATTGTGATTAACCTGAGACCTATATATATAATATTGATAAAAAATTAATAAAATTAAGTACACAAAAAAATATATTCATAAATTGAATCACAAACAAATTTTGATTTTTTTTTTTTGATGAAAAATAAATTTATTAGCGTACATGATAGTGTGCAATTATTTATGATTATAAATAATTAGGAGTAAATTAGTCTAAAAATCTTGATCAATGTGATGGACAGTATTTTTTTATATAATTTATTAATTTATGTGGTGCAAAAATAATATTGGCAATTTTGAAGGAATGTTCATAATATTTTATAAGTTTTGAGAGTTACATTTGAAATTGCCTTAAAAAAAAGTATAAATTATATATTTATTTATTAAATTTTTTATTTACACATATATTTTAAATAAATTCATTATATATTTTTAATAATTTAAATTTTAGAGATTAATAATTACCGTTAACTATCTGACAAATGTTATTAAAGCTTAAAAAATACAAATTTAATTCGATTCTCGTATATTGTGAATTTGTGCTCGCTTTAAGTGAATGTCTCTCATTTCTCTTTATTTTCGTTTGGACAACATTCGTCTCTATTTTAAATCATAATAAAATGACAGTGCTTGTGTTGATGCTGTGATTTGTTAACTTAACTTGCTGTAAAGATTTCCTAGTGTAATTTGCATAATTAACTAAAAATTTGATGATCAGTATTTGAAATTTAAACTTAAAGTCTAATTATTTTAGATATTTAGCTGAGTTTATTTTTAAAAAGTTAACGAAACAAATAGGTACAAATAGTGTGCAATCATTTTTTCTAAAGAAAAAATTTTTTATAAAATTTTTCATTTTAAAAATATTTTTGATAGTTCTTTATATTTTTTCCAACTTTTATATATATATATATATAGTGGACCATGGTAATTTGGCAAATAATGACCTGAAAAATCTATTAAGTTATCTCAATACTTTTTGCCACCTAGCTAGTAAATTTTCTTTTCACCCTTATCAATATAATTTTATTCTTTTTTTCTACCAAATTTTTAATTCTAATTAATTCGACACTTTTCTTTCACCTTTCACTTCATTCTTACTAACGTGTTATCCTTCTCTTTTTTCTTACTAAATTTTTAATTAATGTATTCAAACAATTCTACTGTCATCTACAATCCTCATATTTCTATCTCAAATTAATTTATGATGGCACTTTTTCTTTCCTTTCTCTCACTAATGTGCACACACCTCCCCTCTCTACATGGTGGAAGGAAATGTCGTCACCATCACTATCATCGGATCTATTCCCATCATTAATAATAAGGGACTTTTGGTGGATGAGGTATGTAAGAAAATATTTGATATTTTTTTATTATTAATTATTTCTATAGTTTCTACTCGCTGCCAAGTACGGATTCATTCACTAGTATATTTATATTTACTAAGTGTACCGAATTAGTTATTTTGTTTATCATATTTTAATGTAATAACTAGTTCAGTTTTATTACCCGACTTCCAAACTGTTGATGTAATTATATTGGATCTTGTTATTTGAGTTATATAATTTGGTGAAGTCAAATTTTTTATTTTTTATATTTTCTAATTATATGTTTGGACTTCTTACTTATAAGTTTTTGGATAATAATTTTTTTGATCCAAATATCCATATTTAATAACTTTCTCTTTTAAAGACTAAAGTAAGAATGATTAGAATATTAAGAAAAATATAGAGAGAGTTCTATCAAGAAAAATGTAAGATCTTTCTAGTGAGGTGTGATTTGCGCCATTTAGATAGAGTTAGAGATTGTTAAAATTTCTCTTTATTTTTTAAGAAAGATGATATCTCTTTTATTTGTATTTTTTTTATAATCTTCATAATTTTATAGTAAAAAAATTTTTACTTGTTATCACGTGGATGTGGGTATAGCCGAATCACGAAAATCAGTGTGTTCATATGATTTTATTTTTATTATTATTGCTCTTGTATTTGACTCTCTATTTGAATATTTAGAATGAGAATTGTAAAATTATTCACCAAATATTTATGAAATTACCATTAATATTTTTTACACTTATTTTACAATACAAATATCTTATACTATTCTTTATTTGACATGGCGATTAAAAACTGTTAACTAACTTAATAGGATAAATCACTGTTCTTAATTAAGAGAAGGAACATTAGGATGCTTGTAATATTTTTACGATTGATGAGAGCCGGGAGTATTTATTCTACGTTACTTTAGTTTGCATAAACTCCTTGTTCAGGGCGGTTAACCTGGCCACCTGGTAAGTGGTTACCAAGATGATCTATTCTACCGCATTAGGTTCCATATGCTTATGAGAGTGTAAAGCTAGTTAATAAGTATTTTATTGTCACCAAATTTTATTCCATATTTGCAACTGCTCGAAATTCAAGCTAGCATTATTATAAATAAGGTTAATTTACCTCTAGAAGAGGTGGGTGGGATATTATATAAGCCTCCACCCACTTGCACCTGCGTAGTCTTCTGCGGTGAGAATGGAACCATGTGCTTTCAACTCTGACGATATGCCCACGCAAGTACCTCTTTAAACTTTGTGCAAGGGTATTGCTTTCCAAACACCCCTTGTTGCACTTATCTTTCTCTTCTATTCTCTTACATAAAAAATAATACTAATTTTAATTATATTATATTATTATTATTTTAAACAAATATAAAAAATTTGGCATCACTAGCAATTTGGAAACTTCTTGTTGACATATGATATATGCAGTCGTCCCTTATAATAAATAACAAATAAAATAAAATATTTTTAAAATTTTGAATTTAAATGTGTGAAAGCTTTATAGTTAAATTCACCGTGAAGTCTAGAAATAATAATTTATTTATCAATTTCATAATGATAATAATAATTAATAATAGATGATGTGTTCATCTAGCTATGAGTCTACGACAGTATAAAGTAGGCTAAGTATAGCGGTCGTCGCCAGTAGGCATCAAGTCAAGTGAGCTTCTTGCCAGAGATTTAGAACATTTCAATCCATATTTCTGACCCAACTTCGCTAGGTGAAGTGGACTGTCAAGAATATTCAAATCCAACATTTTTGGTGGAAGATGAAGAGACTTACAACTAATGTCATCAGTACATCCAAAACTTTCAATGAACGTCAAGAGTCATGGACAATTCACAAAATTGCAGTGGGCTTAATGGACGTTTAATGTAGACATTAGTGGATATCTTTAATGTAGGCTTAGTGGATAAGTTCATATAGCCTATAAATAGTGGGGTTGGCTAAGGCCAAGTAGAAGAAAGTGTGTGCACTTTGTAATTTTTGCTTCTAAGTAATAGAGTGTTCGGTTTTTGCTAGAGTGCTTAGCTTTTGCAAAACCTCTATATCTCTCACTTGTATTCTCTTTCTTACACTTAGTCTTTGAGGGCGCGGGGGTCCAAACTAGCAAGATCAAGATAGGCTTGTCCATCTTGGAGGAGGAAGGCGGGTGTTGCACGGGATTTTGCAAGTCAAAAATTTTAAGTATGTGACAGCTGATATCGGAGCCGGTTCGAGCGAGGAACCATGTCGTCATCAGATGTTGCCATCATTGATGTTGTTGCTGAACCCCCCAGACAATCCAAGGGTGGCAAGAGTAAGGAGCCGCGGACCCATGCGATAGAGTCCGCTTCGCTTAAGGACCGCATGGGCTCGTTGGAGAATGTCGTTTCGAGAGTGGAACAACACTGTTCTGTCCCGTCCCAGCATATGGGGATAATGAAATAGAGGCGGCAGGCCATGGAGGACAGCGTCGTGGCTGCCATGGTGACCTTCGGCCAACAGCTTGAGCAGTTTCACAGTGAGCTCGCCCATCGCGAGGACGAGCGGAATGTGCTGGTTGAGCACCTTATCACCCAGATCGACGAGGTTGAGGACTTAAGGTTACGATCCTTGAGAGAGCGGTGTCACGTGGTCCTGAACCACAGAGGGAGTACATTCCGAAGGTTCTTGTCCTTTAGCCTCAACACTTCAAGGGCACGCAGAATGAAAAAGAGATTGACAACTTCCTATGACACATGGAGCACTACACAAGGCGCTGCGGCTAGACGTGGAGGAGAAAAAAATTCAGGTTGCATCGATGTACCTCACTAGTAACGCTATGCTGTGATGGCGTTGGCGATCGGCAGAAGCCAATAAGGGCCACTGCCAATTGAAAAATGTAGGAGGACTTTGTGCGCGAGCTCAAGGCGTAATTCTACCTAGAGCGCATCGAATATCTTGCGCGGAGGCAATTTCGACAGCTAAAACACATAGGAACAACACTCAAGGAGAATACGTTCATGAATACTCCAAGCTAATGTTGGCGATCACCAGCATGCCCGATGAGGATTGGTTATTATTTTTCCTAGACAGACTTCACATATGGGCGAACAAGAAGCTCATGGGTAGAGGTGTCAAGGATCTGAACTCCGTGATAGTTTTGGCGGAGAAATTGCTCGAATATGCGCGGACCAAGGGCAATCATGGTAAACCACCGAAGGCGAGCGAGACCAAAGGTGGGGAAGAGCACCGCAATCCAGGGGACGCGAATGGGTACAAGCAGAATCCTACTCCGCCTCATGCAAAGATTATGTGATATGTGTACGGCGAGAACTATTGGATGCGGGACCACCCAAACCGAAACAAAATGAAGGAAAAACAAGTTGCTGTTATCCAAGCCGAGAGGGCAAGAATGAGGTGGAATTGCCAAGGATGGGCGTACTAAGGCTCGTCAACGTGGTTCGTAGGGAGCCAAGCGATGACAAGCTCTATAGGAAGGAGCTGATGTTCCTCGATGTGACCCTCAATGGGAGGGCCACACGGGCAATGATTGACACTGGTATAACTCACAACTTCGTCGCAGAGACGGAGGCCAAACAGTTGGGTCTCAAACTCGAGAAGGATGTGAGTGGTATCAAGATTATCAACTCCGATACACAACTAATCGTAGCAGTTGCAAAGGACGTGGAGATAGCTATCGGCCTATGAAGGGGCATGGCCAATCTCACTATTGGACCGCTCGACGACTTTGGAGTAATCCTGGGGATGGACTTCTTAACTTCATTAAAGGCGATACCCATGCCATATTTTGTGGGTGCTGAGCTTCATGGATGAGTCAGCCCCCTATATAGTTCTAATGTGTCGAGTGGAGTCGACGAGGGACCAAACCTTGATGACCCTGCAACTTTACGAGGAGGTGAAGTGCGAGGGGATTGTATATTATGTGGGCCTCGAGGAGAAGTACCTGAACAAAAGCGAGATTGTCAAGTTTCAAGAGATACTGGATCGTCTTACAACCAATCGAGGAGTGTGTCGCTCTGTCAAGCACAAAGCCAAGATAGAGCTCGAGGGACCAGGGAGCGTCCCACAGCTTGGCGGCTTGCATGTGTATGTCGTAGAGGACAAGCACACTCGACGGCTTGGACTCAACGACAATTTTTTTTGCATAGCAAGCTAGTTGGTGTTTATGCTCAGAGGGGCAAGGAACTGGGAGCAAGTGCGGAAACGAATACGGACTGTGATAGCAAGACTCGTAGACGCGCAGGTGCGAAGGCACGACATACTACAATCAAAGCTACGCGGACCGGGATTGACTTGGCGCGCGACGAGGACGTTTGCTCGTTAGGTAGGGAAGAATGTTAGGGACCTAAAAAAAATCCAACCTATGTCTCCGGCTCAATTTCGCTAGATGAAGCAAAGCTATCAAAAGGCCCAAATCCAACACCTTTGGTGGGAGATAAAAAGACTTACAAACGCTACCATCAATGTCTTCAAAACTGTCAATGGATGTCAAGAGTTATGAACAATTCACAAAATTGTAGTGGGCTTAGTGGGTGTTTAATGTAGACATTAGTATGTATCTTTAATGTAGGCTTAGTTGGTGAGTTGATATAATCTATAAATAGTGGTGTTGGCTAAGACCAAGTAGAAGAGAGTGTGTGCATTTTATAATTTTTACTTCTAAATAATAAAAAAATTAGTTTTTGCAAAACTTTTATTCCTCTCTCTCTTTTTCTTTTTATTGCATTTAGTCTTTGAGGCCCATCTTGAAGGAGAAAGGTCGATCCCCCACGATTTTTCACGAGTCAAAACCTTTAAGCCCGTGACATCTCGCTGGGGTGATCCGCAGGCCGCAGTTGGTTTAAGGGCTGGGCTTTTCTACCGCCCGAAGAGAACAGAACGGAGCCGTAACTCCTCGGGACTCGGGAGGAGAGGGCCCTTCTGTTCCTCTTCCGCCCCAGCCCCAGCCCCGTGTCCATGCTCTCGTTTTGGTCAGTCCCCGATAATAATAATAATAATAAGGAATGTTTACAAGTCGGTGTGAGGGCCAGGGACGGGCAACACGAGAGGGCCGCTACGTACTCCTCTCCCTCCGGTCCGGTGTCTTTCGAAGGTAAGTTACTAAGAAAGAGAGGCGGAGAAGTCAAAAGCGAAAATGGGAGAGGCAGAGAGAGAGAGGTGCGACTTGCGAGTCCGTGTTTGGATGGAAGAGGAGGAGCCTCCCGGCATCAGAATGGTCAAACGTTGCCCCTGCGAGTGGGGCACTCAACCGAACCAGGTGCAGGTGGCAGGGTTCTTCGTTTGCTCTTCTGGCAAGGGAAGGAAGGAAGGAAGGAAGGAAGGAAGGAAGGAAGTGAGCGGCGGCGGAGGAGGAATCGATTCGCGCTTTTATTCTCTCCTCCATCTCATCGGTTACGGTTATTCTTCGCTCTTTAGACGTCCTCTCCTTCAACAACTCCGGCTGAATTGGCTTTCCCTCCTCTCGAGGGGAGCGTGGTGAACGCGCACTCCAAGTGAGATTCGGGTGGAGGCTAAGTATCTGCTGGCCTATGGCATTGGCTTGCCCCTGTCCTCAAGCAAAACCCCTTCCTACCACCTCTGCCCTCTTATCCCCCGGCCCTCCCCTTATCGTCCTTTTCCTGCTCCTCCGCTGCCGCCCATCCCACCACCATCCAAGACAAAGAATAGTAAGAGCAATAACAATAATATAAGAATATGAGAAGAAGAGATCCGGCATTCACCTACGCCGCGACTCGGCTGCTCCTCCTCTATAGCGTTTGCTGCCTCCCTGCCTTTCCCTTCCCCGGTATGTATTGCGTACGCTCCCTGTACCCCCTCCAATCAATTTTGTACTCCTAATCGATCACAACTGGCTCCACATGGGGATGGGGGCTCTTCCCTCGTATAGTCAATCAGTCATAAAATTTCGAGCTGCCTAGCTGTGATGCTGTGATGTGCTCTGTTCTGCTGTATAGGTATCGGCTACTTGCATAACTGCTTGTCTTTACCCCACTAGCACTGAATAAGGAGTGCATTGTCCAAATGCACCCGGTTTTATACATTACGAGATCCAAAATATGTTTGAACGCATTCTACAACTTCTTTCGGCCGGTGCCAATCATCAGAGGAGAGAACCTCTTTCAATCTTCGGCCCCGAAAGCATTAAACCACTGCGTTTAGATAACGCTCTCTCAAGCTAGGCTTTAATGTCTTGCTTTCGAGTCCAGATGATTACTAAGGATTTCCAACGTGAATAGCTAGGCTGGGATGTTGCCTCTATGCTCGTCTCCTCCAACCAGAATGCTTCTGCCAAGATTTTCCTCCATGTGAAAATCTCCATCTGGTTGTATGGCTGCTCTAGTCACGCTTGCCGTAGATCAAGTTAGTATATGATTTCCTATGCTTTGGTTGGGGTGATTTTTCTCTGCACTTTTCTTTCCCTTCTTAATGCCTATCACTCTAATCCTCAGGCAAGCCTTTCATTCGAAGAGTCTCTTGATGCATACCTGAACTCTAGTTCGAGCTATGTTGAAATGCAGAAACTGGGTATTCAATTATATCGATAATATCAAATTAGTAATGGAAACATTCATTGTGTAATCTGTCCTTCACATCTCCTGAGGGATAGCTCGTGGAGCTAACACGTGTTAATTGTATTGTTTTCTGTTCTCTATTGAATTGAGGTTAAAACATTAGCTCACTAGAATTATATGCAAATGCACCTCCTTGAATACTAATACATTTGGATGATCTACCCTTGTTAATCAATTGTGTTGTTTGGACTTTTTTATGTTTCTTGTTGTGCAGGCCCTCTGAGAGTACAGGCATTTACTGGAACTTATGGGATTAATTATGGCAGGATAGCCGACAACATTCCTCCTCCAGAAAGTGTGGTCACACTTCTGAGAGCAGCAAAAATAAAGAATGTCAAAATCTTTGATGCTGATCACAGTGTTCTTAATGCATTCAAAGGTTCTGGTCTTGAGCTGGTTGTGTCCATTGGTAACGAGTATCTGAAAGACATGAGTGTGAATGAGGAGAGGGCGATGGACTGGCTTAAGGAAAACGTGCAGCCGTTTCTCCCAGGGACACGTATACGAGGGATTGCAGTGGGGAATGAAGTGTTGGGAGGGCCAGATCAGGAATTGGCAGAAGCTTTGTTAGGAGCTATTAAAAATGTATATGATGCTCTCAAGAGACTCCAATTAACAAACATTATTGAGGTTTCAACACCTCATTCTGAGGCTGTTTTCGCCAATTCATACCCTCCATCATCATGTACTTTTAAGGAAGATGTACTCGTCTATATGAAGCCAATTCTGGATTTCTTGTCACATACTGGTGCCCATTTCTATATCAATGCGTATCCATTTTTAGCTTATAAAAGTGATCCAGAGCATATTGATATTAATTATGCACTTTTCCAGCCAAACTCTGGAATTTACGATGAAAAGACCAATCTGCATTACGACAACATGTTTGATGCTCAGATTGATGCAGCTTATGCTGCTCTTGAAGCTGCTGGCTATGAGAAGATGGAGGTCCGGGTTTCTGAGACAGGTTGGGCTTCTGATGGGGATGAAGATGAAGCTGGAGCTACGGTTCAAAATGCTAGGACTTATAATTACAACCTGCGTAAGCGGCTTTTCAAAAAGAAAGGGACTCCACTCAGGCCAAAGATAGTGGTCGAGGCATATGTCTTCGCTTTGTTTAATGAAAATTTAAAACCTGGGCCAGCATCTGAGAGGCACTTTGGACTGTTCAAGGCTGATGGGAGCATTGCTTATGATATTGGCTTCACTGGTTTGAAGCCCTCAGCTGCATCTGCCTCTCTCTTCTATATAAGGGTATTCAATTTTTCCCACACCCTTCGTTATCATCGATCATTGAAACTTGTATGCACTACATAGTTTTGCTGCATTTGAGCCTATAATTTCTTCTTTGCAGTCCTTCATCTCACACTTGCTTTTAAAAAATGACTTTAGTCTTGCTCATGTGAGATTTGGATCAGGAATTAAGCTTACATAACTTAGTACAACATTTTCTATTATGTTTGACCTTGAATTCAGTATATTAGTTAAGATTGTTAATTCATAAACATTTTAAGGTTAAAACTTATTCTGAAAGCCTAGTACATGAAAGTTAATAAGCAGTGCTAGATGAAGACATTTGTCATCTATAGTTTGATGTCTGATGTGTTTGATTACGTAACATGTGCACTGAATTGTTATGGCGTAGTATGGTAGTATTAGTAATTAGCAGTATTTCTTGTGGTTTGAACATATATAGCCTACCTTTGCAATAGCAAGCAAAACAGATTGTGGATGTAAACATGAGTTTTGTGAGTTAGCTGAACATTCTAAGGCCAGTTTAAACCCTTTTCATGAGCATGCACCTATATGTCTATATATGCATTAGTTATATCCATGCACAAAGTTGGGTCCTTGGATTGCTTTTGTGTAGTTACGAGCTCTGCACACAAATTTCCTTTGCCTTATATTAGACAGATATAATTGACAACATAGATACTGTAGACCTTTTGTAGTCTTGAGCACATTTGGAAATAGTATCTATTCTGTCTTGGAAACGCCAGAAGCCTACTCTATTTCAGTATGCAATGTTACTTACCTGATTTCCTTGAAAGCATGTGAGTGAACAATTGATGTATTCTTGAGCCTTTAAATGTTGGCATGTCTAATTGATTGCTAAATAGCAACACTTGGTTGCGGGAATCAACGGATCTCTTATTTCATGTTTTCGTATTTATTATTTTGTATTTCCTGCCTTTGTTCAAATTATATGCAGATTAACAGTCAATACGGCATAGCTAGGCATTGAGGTTGATGCATGCTATTACCTATATATAGTGTCAAATGGCGCAATAAGAGAAGCATACATCAATGGCAACACTGTAGTGGAGTGTAATCAAGAATTTCTACACTAGCTAGCTTCAAGATAACAGACATCAGAATGGTCATTTTAATGAAAGTAGGATTGGCGTTGTAAAGCTAGATAAACTAGTAGTAGAGGCCTTTCGTGTCTTTTGTTTCCTAAATTTCTTGCCCATTACACTCCGTGATTTAGTTTATAACCTACTGTTGTAGGATTAAATTTACGACAATGTGAACCAAGGCTTTGAGTAGGAAGTGTTACCTCCCAGGTACTGCTGATATCAAAGAGCTCCAAACGCTAAAGTGTTTCTTTGGTTTCTCAACATTTTTTATAATAGAAATGTTATTTAATTATATGGGTGCTAAATTATGAAATCCTGACATTCATTCTGAGTAGTAAGTTTCTGAATACTGCTGAAATTATTCAATTTCAACTGTATTTTTCTGCCATATGCTTACCATTTAAGATCCTACTTTTCTTCTTTAAGGCTGTCATATTGAATCATGTCATTGTGTCTCGCCCTTGTCCGATGTTTGTAGCCATGCCGTAGAGAATGGTTCCTTAGGACGTTGGGACAGTGAAAGTTTGGAATATTGCTGACGGGACTTGGTTACATTATTGTTATCCCGCGTTTCTTACCCGCTGGTTATAATCCTGGACGGTACATTATTCTTTTAGCTTGTATTTGCATAGCTTGTTTCTCATTCTACAATACTTTGACAGCAGAAGAAAGAAAAGGAGAAAGTGTTGGCCTACAATAGCTAATACAATAGCTAATACTGATCATTTGACCATTCATATATGACTCATTTAGGCTGTTTCTTCTTGTGTTTCTCTGTTTTAGAGTAGACAAGAATGTGGTAGTTGATTATTCTTTTGGTAGTAGCAGCCTAGAATATTATACAATTTGTTAAAATGGTGTAAAAGGTATGCTAGTGCTACTATGATTATGGATGTACGGATACATTTGTGCTTCAACTCCATTTTTGATCTTAGGCCATCTAAATCGGCAATCCACTCCCTTAAAGTTGATCTAAAGCATTTAAAGTATGTGGGAACTGTTGAAACTAAGGGCTCTTTTGGTACAGTTGCTTCCTCCTTTTTTTTCTTTTCCTTTAATGTGAATTCAATGGGATGGATGCACTGGCAGATAGATACTATTGTACTTGTTGGCATCTTCGAAAAAAAGGAAACAGCGGAAAAAAGGTTGTTGCTAAGTTTTTGCCTTTTGTTGCCCGTCAAACACAAATGTATGAACCAGCAAATCCGTCATTTGCTTTTACATTCTTCAATATAAAATTTTTGTTCAAAAGAAAAGAAGGCAACTAAGACCAAATGGAACCTAACAGAGCTGAAATAATGAGCCTGGTCAAAACTGGAATTTAAACTGATAGTTGAAACCTTGCTGCTATTTGCCTGGTTGTCTACCGGCTGTATTTTTGTCAATTATGAAACAGTTCACTTTGATTGTTATACAATCCATCGTCTGATGTTTTTATTTCTGGTGCTATATTACAGGACATGCGAGCTCAAGGATGGGTTCCTCCCTACTTGATTACTTTTGCCTCTTGTATTGTGGTTCTTCTTCTAGCTTTGGCGGTATAGAATTCTCTCTGCTGAAGGCCCAAAGCTGAATCTCAGAGTTTGGCCAAAATAATGTACTGCTCAATTTACTCTCAAGCTCTTCTGTTATTATCTGTACATTAGCCATTTACAGGAAGGAAATAATAAACTTGATTGATTCTTTGATGCATGTACATTGAGTGATGCTAAATTCAAATAATACTATTAAAATCTATTGAATTAGAGTTAGTAACTATTAAACTTCATTGAATTGATTTGTCAGTGTCATCAATTGAAGAAAATTGTTGAAGAAAATAAATTCTGCATTTTGAAGTCCTAAACTAAATAGGTAAATTGAGTGGACCTCATTGATCTAATTAATAGGAATATATAATTCTTACAGATTACCTCATGATCTTAATTACAAGTTTCTCACTATGTTTACATTCTACGGCCTAAAAAATTAGGCACAGACCTTATTTAAACTGGTAGTGCATGCATCTTGAAATATATTCTATGCAAGATTCAAGTATTTCAGAAACACCACAAAATTATGTAGTAGAATCAAAAGCTGTAAAGTTTAAATAACTATCTCAAATTCAAGTTTTTTTTTCCCTTTTTTTTTTTGTTTTTGCTATCATAAATCAAGTAGTCAGTTTCAATGCACTGGTATTCACTAATTAACCATTTGGCAACTAATTGAATTTGGGCATAATAAATGATACTCCTTGACCAAATGCTATTATTTTCTAATACATATCCAAAGAAAAATAAATGCTAAGAAGTGTCACCTCAGTCAACAATTCCTACTAGTAGGTAATAGATACATGAAATAGGTACACAAACATTAACTATACCCAATAATTCACTATTTTAAAACATGAAGCTACAAATACTTTTTTTAATTAGAATTTTAGAAGCCCTCCTACAATTGTTGCAACTGGAAAATACTTGGGGAGGACCTCTAAATAATTTATTAGAATCAAACATTAATTACACGGAGTTCATAGGGTTAATCACAATTTGAGTTGTATATATTATAGCCTCTTAACTCAAAATAGAAAAAAAAAAAAAATGAACATTGAAAGAAAAATACTGGTGAGTGTACTTCTCCAAATTATCTAGTTTTGATTACGACAAATAAAAAAGAAAAATCCCGTCAGTTTTCTCCAAATTTATCTATTTTTTATTGATCAAAAAGAAAAAAATATATATGTCTTAAACAAAGAATATTAAAAAAAAAAGCAAATAAAAAAAAAAACAGAAAAAAGAAAATTTGCGACCTTATATTAAGCCGGCCAAGCGAAACTTTCCATTTTGGGACTATTCACGAAACTTTCCATTTTGGGACTATTTTCGACTTTACCTAAAATAAAAAGTTCCACAGAAAATGGCCCAAAAACAGCCCATTAAAATACTGTATAAAAAAAGCCTTAACGGCCCGGCCCATGGCTCAGTATAGTTCTTCGGAACCGGGCCTAATACGGCCAATTAAGGAAAATGGTCAGCAAAACATAAAATGGGCTACCGAGCTGGCCCTGGACACGGTTTAGTTATCCTTGCGCCTTGTTTTCTCTTTTTGCTATTTTGTGTAAAATTGCAAAAACCTTTCTTTTAGGTAAAGTTGAAAATTATAACTCTAGCCCCCAAAAGGGAAGTTTCACTATTAAAACCCGAAATATATACTATGTCATAATTTTTTTTTCCTTTTTTCCTTTTTCCTAATCATGCATTAGAATTTCTTTTTCTTTCTTTGTTTTTATCTCTATTGCAGAGAAATAATAAAAAAGAGATAATTTCTTATTGAAAAATTTTGGGAGCAATATCAAAATTGGAAGATTCACCGCAAGTTTTTTTTTCCCATTTTTTAAAAATCAGATAGTACATAAATAAAAGAAAGCAAACTTTTAAAATTTTGATATAATAATTTTATTCTAACAATGTATTTAAATTTAATCTAAATAAATTTAAATTACGGTCCGATCGCGGCCCAATTTCGGTCTGATTCCGGTCCAAGTCTGGCCCGATCCCAGTACCGCAAGGCCTGGATACACATACGGGCCGGGCCAATGCTGGCCTATATTATTATTTTTCATTTTAAAATTTTTTATCGTTAAAAATATAAAAAATAAATAAATTTAAAAATAATTGAAATTTTAAAAAATTTAAGTATCTACATGAAAATTTAAAATTTACAATTTTAAAAATAAAAAATTATATCGACGCAAATGAAAAAAAGTTAATTACACAAGAAAGAAATTAGTAATAATAATAATAATAATAATAATAATAATATATATATATATATATATATATATATATATATATATATATATATATATATATATATATATATATATATATATATATATATATATATATATATATATATATATATATATATATATATATATATATATATATATATATATATATATATATATATATATATATATATATATATATATATATATATTCAAATGAAATATAATAAATTTATAAATTTACTTTTTCAAAAATATAAATTTTATTATAATTTTTTGAATAAATATGACGCACAAATCTATATTATTTTTTGAATTTAATTTTTTAAGCTCAGTGCAAATAATTAGTAAATTTAAATTAAAATTTTGAAACTTGAAATATAAAATTTGAAATTTGAGTATTTAAATTTTAAATTTAAAATTTAAAGTTAAGGTTCAAAATTTATAAATTTGAATTATAAAATGTTTATAACTTTGAAAATATTGTTTTAACTTTAAAACTATAAAAATATTTTTTTAATTTCATTCAAATAATTTTTTAATTTAATTTTTTAAGCTCTTGGCAAATAATTTGTAAAATTATTTATATCTTCGATAAAAATTTTATTGAAATAAATTAGCAAAATTAAATTTTAAAATTTAAATGTTCAATAAAAAATAAAAATTTTAATTAATTTTCAAACCGTAAAAGTACGTAAAATTTAAAAATTCAAAAATAAAAAATATTTTTTGAACAAATATAAAATTGATATTTTAATTTTTTGAAATAAAATTTTAAATTTTAAATTTTAATTTTAAAACTTGAAATATAAAATTTTAAATTTGAATGTTTAAATTTAGAAATTAAAATTTAAAGTTAATGTTCAAAATTTTTAAATTTGAATTATAAAATGTTTAAAAATTTAATTTGAAAATGAAAACATTTAATTTGAAAGATTGATCTAAATATAGTTTTGCATATTAATTTTGAATTAATAATTAACAAATTTTTATTTAAGTAGATGAAAATTAAATTATAAACTATATTTATATTTATGAATAAAAATTAAAATATAATTTTAATTTTGAATTTACTATTTGAATCTAAACATAAATATAAAAATTAAATTATTTTATGTTTTTAAATATAAAAATTTTTAAAACCAAAAATAAAAACATACTAGGCCGGGCTCGGAACGGGCCGAACCGGGGTTGGACCGGATTTGGACCGGAATTGGACCGGGATTGGACCGGAACCGGGCCGAGTTTGGACCGGAATTGAACCATGAAGGAAATTCGGCCCGAGGCGGGATCAGAGCGGGCCGTAATCGAGGCGGGTCCGTGAAAAGTAAGCCCACTCATTCCACCAAAGCCCTTTAACTTGCACGGTACGGTCACCTTCTGGTAATGGTGACCCACAAAATAAATATTTTAATGAGAATTAAGAGACATAATGAAGGAAGGTGAGCTCACCTGGGGTGACCATACTCATATAAATGTTAAATTGTACTCCGGGCCTAAACCGGCCCAGAACGGCCCAGTCGGTTTCGGCTCGGAAAATAAAATCGGGCCGAGTCAAAATTTAGGCCCCTAGACCCGGGATTTTTTTTTTTTTCCTGAATTTTAAAATTTAAATATTAAATTTTCAAATTTTAGTTTTATTTTAAATTTTAAATATTCAAATTTTATAATTTATGTGATATTCGAAATTTAGAATAGAAAATTTTGAATTTTGACATTTTTAATTTGCGATTTGAAATCTAAAATTTTTAAATTTTATCTTATAAAAACATGGACATAAGCTATAAAAAATAAGTAATTCAAATAAAACTTTCCCAAACCGACGAGAGTTATTAATTCCGACGTTACCGAATTTTTTTTTTTTTTTTTATAAATCATATCTTATTTTATCTAATGAATATGTAATAAAATATTCATAATGAATATTTTGATATATTTTTTGAATTGAGAAAAATAAATAAAATGTAAGCATATGTTTTAAAATAAATGTATCAAAATTTTAATTCATATTTAATTCAAAAACTAAAATCAAATTTTCATCCAATTTAATTATTATTTTTAATTGTTAAATAATTAATACAAATATAATATAAAAAATAAAATGTATTTCGTAATAATCCAATATGGATACGGCGGTTAACGAAGTTGGCCCAAAACCTGCCTATTAAGGAAAAATAGAGAACAAACAGCCTAGTAATTTCAAAATAGATATAAAGTATAAATAAAATGGGCCTGGGCCGGCCCAGAATACTTGATTAAAATTAGGGCCGGGCCAACGCACGCCGAGAGAGACAGGCGGAGCCGAGCCGTGAAGCCGCGCCGCACAGAGCCGCCGCGCCGAGTCGCCCAGCCGGCAAGCCGGCAAGCCGCAGTATCGCACCGCCAAGCCGCCTCGTCGCGCCGCCGTGATGCCGCGTTGCGCCGGTAAGCCGCAAAGCTGCCGCGTCGCGCCGGTAAGCCGCAAAGCTGCCGCGTCGCGCCGTTAAGCCGGCAAGCCGCCGCATGGAGCCGCGAGCCGCCGCGTGGCGCCGCGAGCCGCCGCGTGGCGCCGCGAGCCGACGCGTGGCGCCGCGAGCAGACGCGTGGCCGCCGCGTCTTAGCCGCGAAGCCGTCGCGTCCTCGCCGCGTCCTCTCCGCGTCCTCGCCGCGTCCTCGCAGCGGAGCCGCCGCGTCCTCGCCGCGGAGCCGCCGCTTCCTCGTCGCGTCCTCGCCGCGGAGCCGCTGCGTTCTAGCCGCGGAGCCGCCGCTTCCTATCCGCTGAGCCGCTGCGCCTCAACCGCGGAGCCGCCTAAACGGAACTGCGACGCCACCACGCCAAAGTACTTCAGCACAAAGAATACTAATATTTTATCGACCACAACCTACAAATAAGTTTAAATTTAATTTTATATATATATATATATATATATATATATATATATATATATATATGAGCAATGCTACATGTACACCCCGAAGGGGTGTATATCATACATCTCCACCATTTTAATGGTGCCGATATTTTTTACGGGTCACATCAAGTGACCCATCATCACACCCCCACCCTTAGATGGGTGGGGGTGTGAGATGTACACCCCTTACGGATGTACACATAGCATTTTCCTATATATATATATATATATATATATATATATATATGTATATATATATATATATATATGTATATATATATATATATATATATATATATATATATATATATATATATATATTATTTTATTTTAATTGAAATTTAGAAACATAAAAATTATTTTGGCACTGTATATCCAAATATAAAAAATTTGAATTGATTTTAAAATTTAAATTTAAATTAAAATTTATATTTAAATTTATAAATCAAACTTAAAATTTAAATTTAATTTTGAATCTATTATTTAAATCTAAACAATTGATGGTTTGATAGGTCTATTTTAAAATTATTCTATATTTTAAACCTAATTTTTATTTATTTATATATATCTATCATTTATTACAAATTTTATTTTTTAAAAATATTTTAAAAATTTTCATTCGCTTTTATATATGCATCATGCAAAGTTATGGTGCGGCACATTTGCCCATTAACTTGCATGCTCATATTCATTTAGCAAACAATCCGAAACATAAATATTTTTGTAGGAATCGTTGAAGGAAGGTGAGGCCATACTCAATTAACTAATTGCCTAGTGAGGGCCGGGCCGGGTTGGGATAAAAAACCGAGCCAGCCCAAGAAGTGTTGTTTCAGTTTAGGCCGGACCGAATTAAAAAATAAGGCCGGACCTCGTCAGGCCGTACTAAGGTGGAGCCGAAATTTTGGACCCTTCAAAGAATGGTACACAACTTCATAGGCGCCGAGCCCCCGCGATAGACGCGAGCCGCCACGGCGCGCCGCGAGCCGCCGCGCCGCCGGGAAGCCGCGAGCCGCCGCGTGGCGCCCGCGTGGCCGCCACGCCGCCCACACCGGCCCATGGCTAGGCCGCCGTCCTAGGCCGCCACATCAGCCCATGGCTAGGCCGCCGTCCTAGGCCGGGCCGAGCAGAACAGACTGCAACGGGCCAAGCCCGCCCACACAGACTGTGCTCTACCAGGCCGGGCCGCACAAACTGCGCGAGGCTAGGCCGGGCCGCACAGACAGTGGAGAAATGGGCTGGACCGGGCAGCACAGACTTCTCCGGGCCGAGCCGAGGCCTCACACTGGGCAGGGCCTACAATGGATGCCCAGCTGGAGTGGGCCGGCGCCGCTGCGGAATCGGGCTGGGCCGCACGGATAAAGAGGGGCATTGCACAGACGCCTTCCCCAGCCAGGCCAGGCCGCACAGGCTATGCTGGGCCGACGCGGGGTGGGCTTGACCGAGTGGTTTGACTGGGTCAGGCCTAGGGCTGGGGCTGGCCTTGCAAATACGAATGATTAAATACTAATGATTAAATTGAATATCTTTAAAAAGTAAAAATTTAAAAATTTAGATAGGTAATAATATACGAAACATATCGAAACTATACATTCTTTTAAATCGACTACCAAACTTATAATTTAAATACGAATGATTAAATTGAATATCTTTAAAAAGTAAAAATTTAAAAATTTAGATAGGTAATAATATACGAAACATATCGAAACTATACATTCTTTTAAATCGACTACCAAACTTATAATTTAAATACGAATAATTTAAATACGAATGATTAAATTGAATATCTTTAAAAAGTAAAAATTTAAAAATTTAGATAGGTAATAATATACGAAACATATCGAAACTATACATTCTTTTAAATCGGCTACCAAACTTTTTAGAATTTCAATTTAACTATCAAACCTTTTGATTTAGTTAATAATGTATAGTTTAGGGTTTAAATGGGTTCCATGACATACAAATTTTTATAGTAATATAGATTCCAAAATTTAAATTAAAAATTGAATTTATATTTATATTTTTGAATTAAATTTAGAACTAAAATTTAATTTTAAATTTATTATTTGAATTTAAAAATTGCTTATTTTATATGTTTAAACCATTATATTTTTATTTAATTATAGTTATTTATTTATTTAAAGTTGTATCTATCTCAAATATATATATATATATATATATATATGAGTAATGCTACATGTACACCCCGAAGGGGTGTACATCCTACACCTCCACCCTTTTAATGGTGTCGATGTTTTTTACGGGTCACATCAAGTGACCACTCATCACACCCCCACCCTTAGATGGGTGGGGGTGTGAGATGTACACCCCTTACGGGTGTACAAGTAGCATTTTCCTATATATATATAGGGCAATACTATATGTACACCCCAAAATGGGTGTACATCCTACACCCCACCCATCCAATGGGTGGGGTGCCTTTGGGGTCACTTGATGTGACTCCTTCTCACACCCTCACCCATTGGATGGGTGAGGGTGTAGGATGTACACCCCGGATAGGATGTACACATAGCAATTTCAATATATATATATATATATATATATATATATATATATATATATATATATATATATATATATATATATATATAAAAGATTCAATCAATCTCAAACCATGAGGTACTCTCACTGCCGATTAATGATAACCCCGAATTTTTTAAGGCAACAACCAACGAAAAAAATATTTCCAAGCGAAATTTGAGGTTGTTGCGCACGTGGGTAAGTGCACCGCGAGTGACCAGACCCAAAGAATATAATTTTCCAATTTCGCTCGAAATTTTAGGCCCGTATAAAATTTTAGGCCGGGCCGGACAGGGCAACTGCGGACCTAGTATTTTTTTTGAATTTAAAAATTGTTATCTTGAAAATTTTATAAAAAATATATAAATATTTTTTTAACTATTAATAAGATATTATAGTTAAAAATAATTAAAGTTTAGACATTTTAATTATTTATACCAAAAAAATAAATTAAAAATTTTAAAAAGTATTTGAATAAGAGTTAACAAAAATTATATATTTTTTTATAATTTAATTGAATTTAAATTTCGGCCCGTAGTACAATTTGTGAATTATATATTTTTTTACGGGCCGTGACGGGCTTGGTCTGGCTGGGCCGGGCCTGGCCTGGCCGGGTCTCCTATTTTTTGGAATTTAAAATTTGTTATCTTTAAAAATCTTTAAAAAATGTATAAATATTTTTAGAATTTTGAAAATTTGAATTGATTCAAAATTTTAAATTAAAGTTTTAAATTATATTCAAACTTACGAATCAGATTTAAAACTTAAATTTAATTTTAAATATATTATTTGAATTTAAACAATTGATTATTTGATAGGTCTATTTTTAAACCATTCAATTTTTCAAACTCTTGGCAATGAGTAAAGAAATGAGTGAACAATTCTTGTTCAATGCTTCTCAAGCAAATCACAATTTCATCTTTGGCCTTCAAAAATATAGACCCACCGTTCATCATGCAAAATAAAAAAAAATCATTGAATTCTCATCCATATAGATTCTTGGATTCAAACCCTTTCTTACCACATAGCATCTCATGCCAATAGAATGGTTGCGGCTCCCTAATGCAACTGACCCCGTGTCCGGGTGCATCAATCAACACTAAAGAGACGCCCACACCCTACAACGATGGAAGGCCACTAATGGGTTCATAACACCACTAACTTAATATTTTATTTAGGGAGATTTATTATCTCATCAGTTTTAATTTATTATTAATTTACATCTCATGCAAACCATCGCATCATATGCACACATATATCACATATATATAATAATAACTACCGGTGATGATCATGGATTTTAACTTGATTCGGGCCTGAGCCACTAGGCCGGAATCGGGTCAGAGGGTATAACACAAAAAAAAAAAAAAAATTTGCTCTGCATCTTGATTGGATTTGAGTAGATCAACTATTGTCGGCTCCCTGGATCAATATTTGGTCCAAACTTGATATGCACCGCATCAACTCTTGAATGGAACAAATCTTCATGGAACCTGAACTACCCTTTTACCCTTTAATTTTGCAACAATTACAATACAACCCATAATAATAATGAGACGCGCAGGTCTCCAAATTACATAATATAATTGGTGCACGCAGGCACCCAAAATAAATCTAACACTGGGTCCTTATTAAATTATACCAATTCACATCATCACATGATACATGTACATCACAAGGTTGCTATCCATGATCATCACCTCATACACATCACAGGCATATAATATAAAATAAAATTCTCTAATTCGATTTCTAATTAATTGGGTTTCGAATTAATTTTAAATTGTGATTTTGCACAAAGCAACCACATGGCGCGCATGACTGCACCATGTAAATGCGTTCAAAACACATTGCGGCAAGCACGTGCAATGAAAACCATGAACTAATCAATTAGTGTTGCTATACACTAATCCGTCATGCATGGCAATGCTAATTAATTAGAATTGCAGCGCCTTGCCCGCATCCACTAATTTAATTAGCATTGCAGCACCTTGCCCGCACTAATTTAATTAGCATTAGTGCCGTGCCAATAGTGCATCGTGCGCTAATTTTAATTAATGTTTCGAAATAATCAAAATAATGTACGCAAAAACAATTTCATTGTTTTGATTTTGATCGTTCCAGAAAACCCAATCAACATCGAAAAAGAGATTAGATCTAAAACAAACGACGAGGGTGGCTCTGATACCACTGTAAGAAAAATAGTCGGAGATGCGCAGCGGAAGAAAAAGACGCAAATAAAATTTTTCTAAACCAAAGATCACCTCGTGTTTTGTTTTAGATCGTTAATAAGGGTAATCTAATTGATCTTATCAATTATGATTTAATTTTTACCTTGCGCGGGTCGAGATCACCGCGAAGCCGACGATCGTTGGTAAAAATTGTTCGTCCTTGCTAGCCGCGCACGCGCCCGGCCTCTACTCGCGTCCACACGGAATCACGCCCTGATCGAAATAGTCGATCGCCTTGATTCGCGATCCGATCACGAATTTAAATTTTAAATAACAACATCAACTATAAAAATTAAAAAATTAAAGATATTAATTTCAATTCTTAACAACATTCAAAAAATTTTAAATACATGAAAAATAAAAACACCAACTTTTTTATGAATATATTATTTTTTACAAGTATTTTATTAAAATATAAATAATTTTCTGGACTGATCGTGGCAAGACAAATTCGGAGCGGATCAAAACTTTTTCCATTTCGCACACCGAATCTATCTTGGATCATAAAAACTACCACGAATCTTTTGTTTTTCCCATTTACTATCCCATTCAGGGAGGATTAAGGGGAAAGCTCCATCATTCTAGATCCATTTGCATCCTTATTTACATCATACAATTATACAAGTGCTCGTGGCATTTCGCAGATTGGCTATTAGTTATGGCATAGGCAGAACACAATATCTGTTTTGATACATCATGCATTTGTACAAGTGCCTACAAAATTATAGACTCCTAGTTATATATAGAATAACATGACAAGACGAGCAAACATTACAAAACAAACGAGCTATTAGTTATGGCATAGGCAGAACACAACATCTGTTTTGATACATCATGCATTTGTACAAGTGCCTACAAAATGATAGACTCCTAGTTATATATAGAAGAACATGACAAGATGAGCAAACATACAAAACAAACGACTCGAATTTATGGCATATGCATACGCATAGGCATAACAAAAAGCCCACTTCGTTACCCTTTAACATGCATTTACCAATACATAAATTGCTCTCAAAACAAAAGCCTTAAAATTATACACGGAAGAATCAATAATAAAAACAATACTCTTTAAACTGTGACAAGTTCGGACTAGCTTAATTGGCCAACTAGATCAAGTAGAACCAAACTGGCCTAGAAAACAGTATTAATCCCACTATGAGTGATAATGATATAGATATCCACATGCTTCCAAACTATGCTCAAAATTTTAAATTTATTTTCAATGACCACTGAATTTAAAATATCCGAAAAGAAAGTGCAAAAAGGCAATGCATCTAATTATCCAAACAAATACCAAAATGTAGCACTGTAAAAAAAACATGCCAAAAAAAAAATTATGGTGGTCATCTATGGTGCATTCAAGATTTGCAAGAAACACTGCGCCTAAAACAAGAGATTGCTCGGTTTACAAAAACATATTTGTTGAACATGATCTGACACCTTACTAGAAAGTACTTGATAAAGGCCGGGCCTTCATAATAATGCTTTCTTAGCTAAATTTGCTTTGTGCATTTAAAAGTCACATTATGGCGAAATTTCAATAATAAGTGATATATAACTTCAAAATGATAAAAAGAATTAGGCCAGGTATAAGAAATGATAGATAGTATTACAGAAAAGAAATTTATAATATGGAAATACATTTATATCTTATCTATTAAAAATCTAGAAAAAATTGCAAAAAAAAATTCACCGATTTCATATTTTTTGCAAAAAAAATCATTTATTTAGAGTTTGCAGATAATATCTTAAATTTTAGTAGACGGGCTCTCTCCTTTCACCACTAGGATGGTGTCTATGTTCCTAGTGGGCGAGGAATAGCACAGTGAAAAGTCAACGCCGTAGGAATGGCAACAATGTTGGAGCGTAAAGGAGGCAGGCGGAGAGAAAAGAGGAGAGGGCAAAGAGGAAGCAGAAGGAAAAGAGAGAAGGAGAAGAGGATATTTTGGATCACTTATCACAAATTTTAGACTGATTATACAAAATCTAAAAATTGGTTCTTTCTAGCAAAATCACAAAACCAACAGATTTTTCATGCAAAAAAGCTTTTTTGTTTAGAAAAATACTTTTTGTACACTCCATTTAGGATGTATATTTTACACTCCATCCATCCTATAATAGGGTGAAGTCCACTAGTCACTTTAAAAAAACTAGTGAAGAAAACTCCATTCTCAGGGAACTCTGCTATATAAATCTGACCTAAGCTGCCTGAACTTATCAAATTTTCTTCACTGAAATTGTTGGTGCATTGTTGTAGGACTGAAATAGAAAAGGATCTCATTGTTGGAGGATTTTGTTTTGCAGGAATCCTTTGAGATGTTCCATTTAAAATAATAGGACCCCTAATGTTTTTCTCAACCAGTGGTGGCACAAGAAGCGAATACAACCCTACCATATTAATCTTATGTTCCCTTTGGTTTTGAGCACTTTCTTCTGGAACTGCAATCAACAGTTTATAAGTAATTTCAGTGAACAACAATAATAAAGCACATATCATCAAAAAAAAGTGAAAGCTTCACCTTTCTCAGCTTCTTTTTTTTGTTTGATCAAGCCAGTATTTAGGGGCTCCTTTGGCCTTTCACCTTCACCTAGGTCCGGTCTCTTAGAAAATCCTCTGTGTTGTAATTTCGTCTCTTTCCACTTTGATGTGCAGAATATAGCTATTAGTATTGCAACAGTAAGTGAGCTGGTGGCGCCAATAACAGACCCAATGAGTTTCATCAGTAAAACTTTTTTAGTTTTATATGGAAGATCATCATCTTGTACAGAAGGAATGTTAGTAGGGATTGCAGGCATATATTGAGGAGCTGGAGCATCTGAAATTTGTGATGATCCTTGTGATGCCATAGGTGAGGGAGAAACAGAGGTATTGAATAGGTTTCCATCCTTTCTGCACAATAAATCAATAGTTTCTCAAGCATCTGATAACATGAGGTCTAGCAAGTCACTAGTAGCAGAACTTTTGGCTGTAGAGCTAGTTTGCTAGTAATGCACAACAAGTGAACTGCTAATATTTAGATAGGCAGATTATAATCCATTCCATAAGAATTTGAGAAACCACAAACCGGGGGAAAAACTGCACTAGTCTGTTATGGAGCTCTAGTATGATGAGGAGCTTACTGAAAATTTGGGATATTTAGCATCTTTGTTGGTATAGGCCCTGAGAATAAATTATTCTCTATATTCCTGACAACATCAAGTCAAAGAGCACTGTTAGAATGAAGGTAACAAAATCTTGAACATTTAAAGTCATTTTAGGCATTGCCTACAATAAAGTAGGAGTATGAGACTCCTATTTGCAAAAGGTTGCAAGACAAATGTTCCTATGCAGCCCACCGTATAAACTGTAGATTTCCCTTTTCCGTATAACGAAGAGTAGAATAACAAAGGGAAGCGGAATGAAAATCAATCTTAGCTGATTTAAAATTGACAAACAACCTATAAGTCACATGAAATAAAGAAATTGCAAGGATATAAAAGAGCTTAGAATATACAAATCATTTAATGGTAGATTCTCCAAGACATCTAGAGTTCCAGATAGCTGGTTATCTTGCAAATGCCTGCACAACAAACAGAAGTTTTTACCCTTTTTTTTTCCAAAAAAAAAAAAATACTGCAAGAATGATTATTAAAACAAGATAGAAATCTCACAAGGTAGTAAGAGAGGACAATTTCTCCATCGAAGGAGGCAGTTGACCACTCAAATTGTTGGAAGAAATGTCCCTGCTTAGAAGAGAATGAAAATAAATATTTGGACTAGAAATTTTCTAGGACTAAGAGTAACAACTTGCAAGGAAAGGAGAGAAGACTACAAATTTAATAGTCCACTCAGCATTTGAAAAGCATCCGGCGGTTCTCCCGTTAAAAGATTGCCACTAAGAGATTACTACAGTCTATCTTCGGTACTAATAGAAGTTTTAGTCATTGAATCAAATATTATGCCGCCAAATGATGTTCCTCTAAACAAAAATCTACCTAAAATTCATGAAAACCTTTTAAGCATTGGTTTCAAATGTTCAATCTAACAAAACTTCAATCAATCAAAGACTCCTTTATTTCAACTAAGAATGAAAAAAAAAAATTAAAAAAATCATCACCAACATCAAGTACATAGAATAAAATCATAGGTCACCTCCTCACCCTAAAGTAAATTAAATACTCAACTAGATGTTGTTGTCACTAGTCATGTCCTAAAACTCAAGATCATGCATTTGTAGCATAACATAATCTACATTCAAGCAATCATTCCTGTAAACATCAATTAGCCAAGAAATCATCACTCCACAAAATCCCAAAATGTATCATGGTTTTCCATTTTAAGATTCCACATATCTTAAAAACTATATCTGCCAACTACCTTCTTGTTAAAATTAAAAGTTCGCCTTGAATGAAGAAACTTATCTACATGATGTACCGTGTCATTTATGTGCCACATATAAGTACTTATCTATTATGGCCATTACATCTTATTGCACTTAAGTTTGTCAAACACAAAGCTTGATCCTTACAAATTGGTCCTTTCCAATTTACCATGATATTCAAATCTAACATCTTCAATACATCCATAGTATATATTGGAGCATGGAATATTTGGTCAATAACAACTATTATGGCTGATTTCATCATTTTCCTTGATGTCTCTCTCTTTATGTAATGACACATTTCTCTCTTAAGGCATCTTAATTATATATGGCTAATGCTACCCTCTGACGGCACCTTCGACTTGAAGAAAGAAACTTTTCTACATAATGTGCAGTGTCATTTATGTGCCACATAAAAATACTTATCTACTATGGTCGTTATATCTTACTTGCACCTAAGTTTGTCAAACATAAAGCATGATCCTTACAAATTGATCCTTCCAATTTACCAAAGATATTCAAATCTAACATCTTCAAAATAAGTTTCTTCCTCAAATGCAATTAATAAAACTGCTCACCTAACAAAAGAAATCTGTTATAAGCAATTAATTACTTTCCTCAATTCCAAAAATCTTTGATAACGCTTTTATAGCATAACATAATTTACATATCAGCAATAAAATTATTAATCATATGAATTAGGTTCCTCTAAACATCAATTGACCGAAATTTCATAAATAGGCTTCTAAATATTCTTCCTAATATAAGGAATATACAAACTTTTTTGATACAAATTTGCACAAATGTTACACCACAATTTTGATTGATCAAACTTATTAATAATTCTCCTATATTTTGATAAATTTATTATATTTTCTTCTATCCTAGACTGGAGAACATGTTCACATGCTTAATATATTCGCTAACCAAGTTCTTAGATCAAATTTTCATCCACAAATCCTAAAATAAAATTCCATCCCCAAAATTTTCAACATCAGGGTTGTTAAATTTTCCGTACTCCTAATTTATTTATGTTAAACCCATTTCGAAAAAAATTCATACATACACCTACGCTGAAAATTATATTAAAAATCTCGTAAATCAAATTACTCAATTTTTAAAACTCATTGCCCTCATTAAGAGGAAACTCAATTACTATATCTTTATCAATAAACAAGCCTTTTGATTCAGCTATAAAAGGTCAACTAAATGAAAAACTTTCTACGACATCAACCCGTTTCTTACTACCCTATGTAATGCTGATTATATATGGCCAATGCCAACCTCTGAAGGTACCTTCTGCTTAAAAAAAGAAAAAAAATGATGTGCAGCATAGTTTCCGTGCCATATACTGAATCCATGCAAATCAATTGTCAAGTATTTATCCGCTATAGCCGTTATATCTTACTTGTACCTAAGCTTGCCAAATATAAAGATCAATCCTTACAGGTTGGCCCATTCCAGTTTATAAAGATATTCAAATCTAACATCTTTAGTACATCTAAAGTCTTAAGTACTTGGATCGTGGAATCTGTCGTCAATAAGAAAATTCTTCCAAAATATATTCGGTAAGAATTCCTTAACATCTCTTCCACAATACTCTATTTGATAACCGATATGCTCTCTAAGCAAAAAGAACCCTATATCTCCAATTACTCATTCATCCTAAATTTTTCACCTGACTATCATTTTGATGGAGTCCATAAATTTAAAATATATATAAATATGTAATTCATTTTTCTATTTTAGAAAGTTGTAAATCCCATAATACATGGGTAGCTTTTGAATTTTGAATAATTGACAGTTAAGGACTCTATGTAAGGATGTTGTTTAGATTTTTTTTAATACCTAAAGATGGGTGTTGAAAGGTAATACAAATTTGTTGTTTAGATTTTTTTTAATACCTAAAGATGGGTGTTGAAATGGTAATACAAATTTCCTTACTTAAAGAAATTTGTTTGGAGCTAATGTATTTAAGTTCTGAACGAATGAAAACTTTGGAATTAGGTTATTCCTAATTATCTTCTCTCTTCTTCTTGCATTTTCTTTTGTTTGCATTTTTATTCAGTTAGATGGACTTCATATTTCCAACAACATCTCATTTAAAAATTGTTTTTGTCCCGAAACCCTATCATTGAGCACGAGTTCAATTTTCGTCCTCAAAGATCCAATTTTAACGTAACAAAGTTTAACAATTGTGCAACTACCTTTGCAAGTCAATGGACTAATTGAAGAAAACTTTTATATGAGCTCGAGGACTGAACTATTGTGATTGAAACTATGAGGATGAAATTGAAACCAAGGTCAAACAATAGGGACTAGATAAATCAAGAGAAGACAATAGGGAGTAGATATGTAACACCTAAATTGTAGTATCACGACCTTTCTTGGTTTTCTTTTTATTTCCTTTTGAATAAAATTAGTAGTTAGGGGTTGGAATTACCGAGTTTTCTTGGGTGGAACTTTTGGGCTTGCGGGTATTCTTCTGTGGTGTGGTAGAGCTCGGAAAACGAAAAATGGCACAGCGATCGGATCTGAATTCCGATTTACGGATCTATCGGTTTGGGGTTTTTCTTGGTTTCGGTTCCAGATAGGTAGGTTCGGATGATCTCGGCGTCCGTAGTGTGCATCGAGATCCATGCAAATCGTTGCGGGGCGTTTCCACGATCGGCACGCTTTTCGAGGAGATTGGAATACCTCTTCTTAGACCGTTTCTGAATTCTCTTACGTACAATTGAAATACCAAGTTTTATTTAAAATATCTTTTTAAAGAAGAATCGCAAAACCTAGAAAAGAAAAGAGGGATCGGTTCTTCCATCTTGCTCGATCGAACGTGTCGGAGGGCGAGAACGGGAACGTCATCGCGATCGGGGAGCGGATCCGGATTTCCTTTTACCTGCGAGGAGCGAGATCGGGTTGTCTTCTCCGTTGGAGCAAGGTTAGCGGCTTTTTCTTTCGCGTTTTTGGTTGTTCTCGTTTTGCATGTTCTTGGCCGTTAGGGCTTTTGTGTTTGGGTCTTCTTGCCGGGCGACGTTTGGATGCCCTAGCCGCCGCCGCGCCGCCGCCGCCTCGCTGCCGCAGCGCGGACAGGGCGCGCGCTACCCGCGCGCCGCTGAGGGACCTCGCTGCTCGAGCGCCCACGCGGGGATGGCGCCCGCGCGGGGCAACCGCTAGCGCTGCGCACGCCCGCGCGGGGATGGTGCCTGCGCCGGGCCGCTGCTGGAGCTGTGCGCGCTCGGGCGGGGAAGGCACCCGCGCGGGGCTACCGCCGCGCTGCTTGCGCGCCCGCGCGGGGATGGTGCCCGTGCGGGGCTTCCACTGGCGCTGTGCGCCGGGCCGCCGCTGGAGCCGTGCGCCCCCGCGCGGGGAAGGCACCCGCGCGGGGCTACCGCCGCGCTGCTTGCGCTCCCGTGCGGGGGTGGTGCCCGCGAGGGGGTGGTGCCCGCGCGGGGCTGCCGCTAGCGCTGCGCACTCCCGCGCGGGGATGGTGCCCGCGCGGGGCTGCTGCTGGCGCTGTGCGCAGGGAAGGCACCCGCGCGAGGCTACCGCCGCGCTGCTTGCGCGCCTGCGCGGGGGTGGTGCCCGCGCGGGGCTGCTGCTAGCGCTGCGCGCGCCCACAAGGGGGTGGTGGCCGCGCGGGGCTGCCGCTTGCGCCGCGCGGGGGAGGCATCCGCACGGGGCTGTTGCCCGCGCTGCGCCGCTTGCGCCCGCGCGGGGCAGGCATCCACACCGGGCTGTCGCATGTGCCTGGCCGCCCGCGCTGCGCTGGTTGTTGCGCCGCGTCTGGTTGGGTTTTGGGTGTTGTCTGTCTTTTCCAGACAGAGGTCGGGTCCACTGATTTCGTGGGGCATGGTTTAGTTTATTAATGTTTCTTTGGGGACTTTTTTGGTCCGGGAGTCGTGCGAAGGCGGGGGACGTTTTCAGGTGTTTCGGTCGACGCTTTCTAAGGTGGGTTCTCTCATCCGAAAAAGGGGAGGTTGTCGGTTGAGGCATACCGAGTTTTCCCTTTTCCTCGTTAACGATGTTTTGGTTACAGTTTACATTATTATGAGTTGAGGACTAACTCCATTTTATGCACGTGTATCAGTTCTGTTATTCTGGAGCAACTGAGTGTCGCAGGTGTTCTTGACACTCGGTTTATTATTATTATTATGCTCATGGCGCTTGCACGCACACCAGCGGTTTGGCCACCGTGTCGGTGTACTTTTCCGGAGAGGTGGTCTGCGGACCCGTGAACCCTACGAGGTGACGTTAGTAGGGGCCCATTGCGGTTATTTGCGGTGCTGCACTTGTGCAGTGGGGGGTTTAAAGGCACCAAGGTGAGAGCGGTGCAAATTTCTTTTGCCTGAGGTCCCCGGACCGACATGGCAGGTGCGGAGTTTGGTTTTCTCGAGGGAGAATATGTTTGCGTGCAGGATGGGGATTGTGGATGCTCTGGTTTTAAGGTTTGGTTTATTATCTGTATCTGTTAGCATCACTTTTGTCATTACGTTACATCTTTACTCTTCGTGTCACTGACTTCCCACACTGTGACAGGTTCGATCAGGGGTGGGATCTGGGACGGCGGTGAGGCTGCGACTAGGAGGATTTAGCCTTATTCTGGCTGGTGACTTTTTCCCTGTTTCTTAGTTGTTTATTTCAGTTTGTTAGACTTTGTGCATGTGACTCTCCTTTTATCGTGGATGATGTGGATGTTGGATTGGACTTGTGATATTGTGATTGACTGGTTTTACTTATGCACTTAGTTATGCGTTTGGACGGCCGTTTCAAAATACAGAAAAGAGATTGCAAAATAAAACAGCAGAAAAGATAGCGATTTGCACATCAGTATCGCTTCGGGCCTCCACCAGAGTTTCCTCTGGCTTCGCCTCGCTCAGGCATAGTTCACCATCTTTCGGGTCCCGACGGGCGTGCTCCGACTCGAACCCTTCACAGAAGATCAGGATCGGCTAGCGGTGCTGCCCCTCCGGGGGACGGGGGGGTTCCTGCTCATCAGTTTCCTTGCGCCTCCCGGGTTTTCGCGCTCGTCGACTCGCACGCATGTCAGACTCCTTGGTCCGTGTTTCAAGACGAGTCGGATGGGGAACCCGCGGGCCGTTGCCTGGGCGCGCTGGCACCCCAAGGGGCTCGCTGTGGCGGCGCGTGCCGCTTCCCCGGCCGCGACGACGGCGGTCTCCGAGGCGAGGTCGACCGCCCGCTTAGGCCGCCGGCGCGGCCCGCAACGGTCCGCGCCAACGGTCACTTTAAAAAAACTAGGGAAGAAAACTCCATCCTTGGATGGATGGGGTGTACATTTTACACCCCATTTGGAGTGTACCACTAGCATTGCTCTACATGCAACAGATACGTTTATCTTATTTCGTTAGACAGTAAAAAATAATCAAACTAAATATAATTTGTTTGATTGCATACAATCGAATACTATATTTTAAAATTTTATTATGTTTAAGAGAGCAAACTGAACCGAATAACATGATCCGATTTAGCAATATATATCATATACTTCCATCAAAATAAGTATTGGAGGTTTACGAGAACAAATAGGATTTAACAACACGATACGACTCAACACACATGCTGAATATATTTCATCAAACAAACTGAAAATTAGAGCTTTATTGAGAGCAGAATGAGCTAATTGGATAAGAAGATAAAATTCATCACACAACTAGTAAACAAATTAACTCATAATTTGGAGTTCACTAGAGAAAAAAGAATAATTTAGAGAGCAAAATATGATTCAACACAACCAGCATATATATTAATCAATACCCACATATTAATCAAATTGATTAAGCATTAGTGTCAGGGGAGCAACATAGGCTAATTAGATTGCAAGAAATATTTAAACACTAACCAGCATATACCTGTGACGCTAACCGATAATTAGAGTTATGTGCAAGCAAACTGAAATATCAAGCTTAAAAAGTAAGATTGCCACAACTTGCATATATGCCTAACTGATAATTAGATGTAGACTCATTCATAAGTGGTACCTTACGAATATAAGCGACAACAAGGAAAGATCCTCGCCTACATGCCTATATTACTAGGACCCCCAGCCTCATATCGTAGCTATTATAATTAAATAGCAATTGTAGTCTTGCAACCAAGTCAAACATCGTGTTAAAAAGAATTAGTACTTAAGACGACAAAGAACTAACCATAAAGCAAGATATGATCGGGCATATATACAACACATATAATCATCAAGCCAATTAAATTGCGGTTTTAGGAGAGCCAAATGACTGACTGGACATCAAATTAGTAATTTACCTCATGAATTTTATCAACCTAACTGCAACTTTGCGGTTTAAGAGAACAACATGAATTGAGCAGCAAGATATGATTTAGTGATATACAACATATATCTTCATCGAACTGAAAATAAGAGCTTTACGAGAGCAAAATGAACAAACTTGACAGCAAGATATGATTCAATCAGCATATATACAACATATATTTTCATCATCTAGCTAAAAAATAGAGGCTTTTAAGAGAAAACTAAACTAATTGGGTGCAAGATATGATTCAGTACGTATACAACACATATTCCATTGAAGTAACCGAAAGTAAATGTGTTGGGAAGCAAATTAAATGAACTAAAAAAAAAGGCCTACATATCACATAGAAAATAGAATTATGAAACCATATAAATTGTCACTTAAA
>CM055063.1:55329744-55355307 GCA_029204045.2 Tillandsia leiboldiana | reverse complement strand
GCTGTACAGTGTGCTCCACACGACACAGCTTTCACAAATTCAGTTTGCAATAGTTTAACCATTTTGGGTAGTTTCGTGCTCTCCTCAGTTCCATCTCCTAATTGACCATAATCATTTGAACCTGCTCTTCCCCATTGAAAATGAGATGCATGAAGTATACAGTCAGATGCACCCAAATCTATGAAAGATAATAATACCCAAACCAGACAATCAATTACTTCAAAGAAGAGGTTCTTGCTGTAGTATAAATCTCTCCTTACCAAAATCAGTTTGTTAATCTAGTGCTTCTTTCTTATTACTAAAAAATGTAAAACATCAGATACCTTTAGTTTTGATTACCTAACTAGACTTCACAATACAGGAAACAATAATTTCTCCAAGAAAATATAATTTATATTTCAACAGTAAACAAACATATCTCCTCAAGAATCTATTTAATATACAATAGTGATTCTACTTTTAAATCATTAACTTAAAAATTGAATCAAAGAAACGTGCCCCGTTTCTTGATCTGCCTGATTTCGAACCTCAGTCGATCCTTTTACCAAATTTTTTTGGTCAAAATTGAATCCTAAAACTCTTCCAGAACTCCCACATAGAAGTGAAAATTGAACAAAACAAATTAAATATATTAAAGAAATCTTCTACGCAAGAATCAAACACAACTACCGAATTTTGGAAAAATAAAATCTAATCTCGACAAGAAACGTCGAACATTGGGAAAACCACAAATCAGTAATCAAATTCGGACTCAACCCTAAAAGCCCCACGAATGGGCGAAAATTGAAATAAGTAAAGAAAATAATTACAAATCTGTCGAGCAAGGATCAAATTCCAATACAAAATCCAAATTAAACACTAGTAAAACCCTCCAAGAAGCGTCCAAAAACATACCAGATCTCGCAAAAATTGAAGAAAAATTGAAAGAAAACAACAAATCTTTCCCACATAAGCTGAATCAAAGGTGAGAACGGAATTTGGGGGGAGGGGGAATTACAGGGTTGATGTATTCTTTTCCGGAGACGGTGTGGAGGAGGTGGAAGTCGAGGAATAGCATAAACTCTATTTGTAATAGATCCACCTTACCATTGTACAACTTCCTATGGAACCTCCTTAGAGAATAACAACAATAATCTTTCTATGACCAGGTGTGCTGACAAATCATTCTCACAAATTATTCCAGTTCTACATTTTTACTGTCCACAAATCTTCGAAAGCAACAACTCTTTTACTTTTTTTTTATAGAATTCCCTGATAGCTTCTCCATTTGTAATTGCATATCTGAATTCACAAAGTTTAAAGAGTCATCACTCAAAGAGAACCCTGAGAAGAATCCGGATTCACATTCTTCAACTCCATTTATAATAGGCTAAAAACTAACCGCGTGTTCTTTAAAATCCCCCGACAGCTTACCTCTGCATAAGAAACAAAAGCTCCAAATTACAGTTTTCTTGTCTGAAGGCTCATTGGCCTGAACTACGGCAAGATGTATCTTAACTGCTTTCTTAATGACTAAGAAACACTTGACTAAAATTGTGTGGTGTTATGATACGACCCACAACGTACAATACTTACCGGTGGCATGTATGCATACTAAAGTCATCCCCAACATCAACCAAAACAAATCATAGTTCCTTAAGAGTCAAATTGGCATCCAGTTCCTGCTTCTTCATAAAACCTCATATGTGAAAAATAACATAATCGATTCTCTTGCTAATAATGGATCTACTATTATATCCAATGTACAACACAAATAAGCTTTACATTTTTATTATCAAATTGAGTGTACTATCATTACATCCTCAAATAGCATCCTAATTCAACATTTTTAGTGCTCTTATATCTTAGAGAGTAACATTTATTAACTATTTTGATAAAATCCCATGAAAGCTTTGCCATTTATAATCGCATATCCGAATTCACACTTTCGAGTTTCATAAATCTTAAAGAATCATCACTTGAAGAGAATCCTGAAGAACGCCCTCAATCATATTTTAGACTCCACATATCTTAGAAACTATCAACTAACTACATTTTGTTCCCCAAGCAACTTCTCTGAAGAAGAAAATCAAAGCTCCAAATTGATATTTCTGCTCTAAAGAATTATAAGCTCCAGACATTTTCTTCCAAAGCGCTCTGGTAGAGATTCATGTAGTTGAAAGCAGAGGCAAAATTTAGATCTCACACTACGCCAAATGGGCACTATACCAACCTTCACCAATCTAGAAAGCAATGCCACAAATGACATTGCGAAAACGGATAGGATCAAATCAGGTTTTAGTACCTATTCCGCCCAGCTTTCTCTCCAACTTTCGGCTGTAATCATCTATACAAAACTAAAAAGTTTGGAGCTTTCGCTATGTTTGAAAGTACTTTGGAGGGTTTTAACAAGCAACGAAGAGGGTTTAACAAGAAGTCCCTCTAATACAAGGACCCAATGTCGCTCGTCATCCCTCTAATACAACAAGATCAAATTTTCATCCTCTAGACTCAAAATGAATTCCATCTCCAAAATTTTTAATATCAGAGTAGTTAAAAACCCAATTCAAATTTTCAATTGCAAAAATAGATTCAAAATTTTGTGAATCAAAATATTCAAAAAACTCAATTATCCTCCTTAAGAGAATACGAAACCAACACATCTTTATCAATATACAAGACTTGTAATTCTGCTACATAGGGTCAACTAAACAATCATCTATTCTATGTTGTCAAGTCTATTGTCATAGTTTTGTGCAATGTTAATTATATATGGCCAATACATACCCTCTAAAGGCACGTTCCACTTAAAAAAACTAATTTTCATGAGTGCATTGTGGTTTTTGCCCCAGGTATTGAAGCCATCTAAATCATTTCTCAAGCAACCATCCACTATCTTACTAGAGCAAAAATTTACCAAGTATAAAGCTCAATCCTTACAAATCAAGGCATTTCCTATTCAGCAAGACACTCAAGTATAACATTTTTAGTACATCTATTCTACAAGTACTTGAATCGTGGAATCTTTAGTCCATTAAGCAATTAAGTCTTTTCAATACTAGGCATCTTCAATCAACACTACAATATCAATTACTTTCATGCAACCACGCTCCATTCACAATTGCAAATATGTAAGACTCGTTCTTCAACATCGATCACAACAAATAATTACATGATATCATCTCAGGATCAAAGAAAAAAAAAATTAAAAAATTCCACTCAATCACTATGAAACACTTGATTTAACACGTAATGTTATAAAAAAAAAAACATCAGAGCTCAAACTAGAAGACTACACCTAATAGTTGAAGTATGCAATACACGTTTGATTTTTGAAATTTAAATTGGCTTAGATTTAATAGATTTATCGTATGCCACCCATCCCAATGTACTAGCTCTTTTTTGTAAGTCTTATGTCCTAGCCAATCATTCATCCCAGCTGAGGATCATTTTCATAAATGACACCTAATGAATATATGACAGTTGCAAGGAAAGATCCTAGCCTCCATGCCTACAATGCCAGAATTCCGGACAGATAACTAATTAGCATATTAACTTATTTATTCTGTTTCTTCATTAATAGAGCATTACACAATATTATAAGTTAATGATTTAATGCTAGTTAGTTAGGTAAAATATCTATATTTTAAAATTATAACAAGCAGTTGCTCCTATTATTTTGTCCAACAATCCAAACTCTAAATCAGTTTTTGAGAAAAAAAATCTGATATGGTCATTATAACTTATAACAAAACTTGCAAGTATAATGCTCACTCCTCACAAATAAAGGGCCTTGATAGCTTAGCCAAAAAAACAAAAAACAAGTATCAAAAGAATGCCGAGAGATACAGGATATTTTTTCAAGATTGCAGGGTGTAGTGCATTTCAACGATATTTAAAAAAACACTAACTATTTTCTCATTAAAATCATCTCATCTCTTGTTAAAAACATTTTAAAGATGTTTTTCTAATTTTGACGCTAGCACGCGCATTATAACTTTCGAACATGGCAATAGATACAAACTCTTTTGTGCAGTGTTAATTATCAAATCTATCCTTTGAAGGCACATCCTACTTAAAAAAAGAAACTTATCTTCATGTTGTTTTTATTTTTAAACTCCATAATTTAAAATTTGCAAGGCCGCCAAGGATGATGTTTAGAAACAAGTAGCATATTTTTCGCACAAAATCAGTTTGTTAATCTAGTGCTTCTTTCTTATTACTAAAAAATGTAAAACATCAGATACCTTTAGTTTTGATTACCTAACTAGACTTCACAATACAGGAAACAATAATTTCTCCAAGAAAATATAATTTATATTTCAACAGTAAACAAACAATATCTCCTCAAGAATCTATTTAATATACAATAGTGATTCTACTTTTAAATCATTAACTTAAAAAAGAATAGGAAACACAAAGAATTTGGTTTCCAGAGACCTTTTTAATTTCCTTATTCATGAAAAACTAGTTTTCGAATCTCATTTTACCACTTTACTCTAACGTCCGCCGTGAGAACAGCTGGATTTCATTTACTTCCCCTTGTCTAAAATAATTCTAAATATGAACAAATGTCATGTTCATACTTCATGACGGCAAATGGTGCCCAATTACTGTATCCGGATCAAATACCGACTACAAGGATAAGGGTATCTGATTTATCCACAGCATCCGATTCATCCACAGCACTCCAAAATTTTGAAAAAAAAAAAAACATAGCATTTTCTAGATGAATCAAGATCGGGAGAAATACAAATCAGATCTCGGCAAATCTCGTTAATAATTCGCGAAATTGAGGAGAGAGATCGAACCTTTTGAATGGTCGGCGAATCGAAATAATGAGAATCGAATCCGAGAGAGAAAGGCCGCGGCAGCGGAGCCGGAGCACGGAACACTAACCCTAGATCGTCGTCGTCGGAGGAGGTGGTGGGGGGGATCGAGCTCGGAGAGGGAGAGGAGGGGGATAAAGGGGAGAGCTCAACTGGAGCTCGAGTTCGCGCAGAACGCGTAAGGTGGGGAGTTCGCGTGAGCTCGGAGGTGGGGATCGAGCTGGAGCTGGAGCTCGGAGGTGGGGAGTTCGCGTGAGCTCGAGCTCGGAACGCGTGAGGTGTCCGTGGAGGAGGGGAGGCCAGGTTGGGTTTGTTTTGTTGTTAGGGTTAAAATTTTGAAATTTAAAATTTTAAATTTTAAAAATTTTAAATTATAATTTGAAAATTAAAATATATAATTTTAAATTTTAAATTTTAAATTTTTAAATTGTATCTAAAAATTTTAAATTTAAATTTAAACATTAAAATTTTAAATTTCAAATTTCAAATTTTTAAAATTTTTAATTTGAAATTTTTAAATTTTGATTTTAAAAATCAAAATCACTTCTTAAATGCTCTATTGAGCCAAATGCCCAAAACCACTTTTCAAATAATAGCCAAACACCCACATATTAAACATAAAATTATTTATCGGTAAAAAAAAAATGTTTATAATAATTGCCGCTAAAGTATAATTAGATATTATTTAATCGTGGCAATTTCATAATTGCCGCTATTAAATTGCCACAAAAAGTTTATTTTGTTGTAGTGGCAGTATTTTTCTCTTCTTTTGTGTAGGCCCCATGTCCCCTCCTCTCTTCTCCCCCCTCTCTCTCTCTCCTGCACGCCGCTTTTGGCCTCCTACGCACCGCTGCCACGTCCCTTCCACTTCCCTCTCTCTCTCTCCCTCTCCTACGCGCCGCTTTTGCCTCCCCCTCCGCCTCCTACGCGCCATTTTTGCTGCGCTCCTCTGACTCCTACGAGCCGTTGAGGTGTACCCTCTCTCGATTAAGAAGTCAAGCTAAAGTTACAATTTTTCTGGTAGATGTCAAAAGTAGCTTCTGATCTGAGATGGATTTTTTAAAACAGATGCTCACTAGATAAAGAAATTGTCTTACCCTAAGCTTAAAAAGAGTTTGATGATGGCCTAAGTGAAGATCGTTAGCTTTATTAGTTTCCTGCTTTTGGGCCTACCCACAAACAACATCCATCAGTAGTTCTCAGTGAATACCGTCTCTAAGACAAACGGCCTACCCACTAAGTCCACTGGAGGCAAAAGTAGCAAATAAACTGAAAAATGTATAAAACCGGGATAATAATATAGTAGTTACAATGCCTCTAACTAATATGCTCAAAGGGATAACCGAAAGGTGTAATAATAAGCAATGCTCACTGACTCAGAACAATCAAAATGAACGACAACATGCAGTCACTCGCTGCCTCAGAATACTCAAAAGAAGGAACACAATGTCCTCACTCACTCATAATAACTAAAGGAAATGACAATGTGCAATCACTCACTCATATAACTCTTAGATCGACCCAATCTCAATGACTGCCACATTGGGTCCAGTCAAGTCTGCACTCCCTACTATACCACGTAGGGTGTCCCAACGGACAATCTCAATCTCAACCATCGCGCGAAACTGCCTCAACAGGCCAACCATCGCATCCGGAGCGGCATCTCATTGGGAGCGACCAGACAGAGAAATCAGCGCGGCATCATGTATCACAACAGTAGCACATGCAGGCTCTAGTCAAATCCAAGCTCTCACTCAATCAACTCTCACAAAGATCGAAGTATGCTCAACGACTCACGTCTCAAATACTCAAGAGATCAAAGGAGAGTGATAAACTGGATCGATATATGCTCAATATAATCAAATCCACGATCTCTCAGATCGGGTAACACACTATGCTCACATGATTCATGCAAAGGTCAAAGTACTCCCTATGACTCAAATCTCAAATACTCAAGAGATCAAGGAAGAATAATAACCTCGATGATCAAATTTACGGTCTCCCAGACTGGATAACTCACTATACATAATCAACTCACCCAAAGGTCATGATCTATACAGTGACTCGAGTCTCAAACACTCACAAGAGCACAAGATAATAACAATAGACTCGACCGATAGATGTATAATCAGTGTGACCCAGTCAACGATCCCTCAGATCGGAATACTCACAATATAGAACCAACTCCTTCAAAAAGGGTCAGAAAACTCTCAACGACGCAAGAATCACAATGAACCTGACAGACTCCCGATACAAGAAATGACTAGCCACGACCAACTAGGTCCATTCGGTCTCAACTCGAATATAATGCCATCTACACTACCCTGATTATCCAGACTCATCAACTGAACAAAAGTAGCTATCACAGCTGAAAAATAGATATATGTAGTGTAGAAAATCTCATATCAGATAAAATGCCAGAGTGGAGTGTTTTCTAAGGTCACTGGTCTGATATAAAATAAATATGTGACATGGGTGTTAATCATGTTCCAGATCTGTTTAACAAGTATATTGATCATATTGCTATATCTAGCATGCTGCTATAAGAAAAGCAATAGACATAGAAGGGGGTCCGATGACTTTGGGGGAACGTGCAACCCACCTGGATCGCTAAACATCCAAGAAACCGATCCGCAGCTCCCACGGCAATCGCACCGTCGAAAATGGGACAACCAGATTATATGCTCATCATTCCAACTCAAAAATAGATGTCTAGAGTACGACAAAAAGAAGATTCAACAATTTAACAATGATATGGGTACAGTTGACACATGCTAAAAGATAACTAATATATTGTATAATGGATGCAACAAGTGGAATCTATGCCATACTTCCCAATGTTACTAGATCTCTTTTTGTAGGCTTACATTATCACCGCGGTATAGACCGGAGGATAAGGGTGTCAAGATTGAAGCAGTTTTCAGCAGATAATCAACACATTGCACAGCAAACTAACTCAAAACTCAGAAGTAGATGCCCAACATAGTACGCAGAGTAGAGATAAAGGAAATATGATACGTCAAAGAACTAGCATACATACTAAACAAACTAACGAAAAATTAATGTCTAGAATGGCATACCAAAGGACAACATAGTTTGATTAGACAAATAACCAGCATATATAATCATCAATCTAAGTAAATAAGAGATGTCTAGCATGCAAACTGAGCTATCAAGAGAGCAACACAAGGTTAGTAAACAAACGGCACATATACTCATCAAACGAACAAAAAACACTAATTATCAAACAAATTACTAGTTAATTTACTAATATTTAACTATTTAACGTGCTTATCTACTAATTAACATTATTGTTAAACTAATTAATGTTTAACAAGTTGATTAAGTAAATTATTAACTAATTATCAAACTGATTTACTAATTAACTAATTAGCATATTAACTTCTTTATTCTGTTGCTTCATTAATTAGAGCTTTACACAAAATTGTTAGTTAATTAATAATTTAATTAATTATTCAATGCTAGTTCTGGAGTGATTTTAGGCTATCCTCTGTGTATCTATAATATTGCTTTCTAGTTCAGCCACCCTAGACCTGAGATTTTCTATGTCACCAACATCCAAATCTGCAACCATGGAGATTTCTCAACTAAGTCATCAATTAGACTACATGAACTATGCATGGAAGTAGATATCAAGGACAAGGTTCTAGAACCCACTACACATAAAAAGACGAGAAAGGTTCACTCGTTCCGCACTTGCTGCCATATGATCTCCATATCTTGATTTGGTCCACCGATAATGATTATCCAAAGTTCAAAAATCTAAAATATTTAATCATGATACTTCATACGCTCTCCGATGAGTCTCGCCCGTACCTATGTACTAAATTAATAGAAAAAATTGTTGAGTTGAATAATTTCATACAATAACATCATAATCGCTAAAATGTTATGGATTCATCATTCCATGAATACAAATACATTAAAGGGTGGCCTCAACCTTCTCTCCATGATTTCAGAACCGTGGGACCCCCAAAGCAGTATTTTTCTCTTCTTTTGTGCGGGCCCCATGTCTACTCCTCTCTTCTCCTCCCTCTCTCTCTCTCCTGCACGCCGCCTTTGCAGTACGCCTCCGCCTCCTACGCACCGCTGCCACGTCCCCTCTACTTCCCTCTCTCTCTCTCTCTCTCTCTCTCTCTCTCTCTCTCTCTTACACGCCGCTTTTGCCTCCCCCTCTGCCTCTTACGCGCCACTTTTGCGGCAGTCCTTCGACTCCTACGCGCCGTTGAGGCGTACTCTCTCTCTCGATTAAGAAGTCAAGCTAAAGTTACAAATTTTCTTGTAGATGTCAAAAGTAGCTTCTTATCTGAGAAGGATTTCTTAAAACAGAGGCTCACTAGATAAAAAAATTGGCATACCCTAAGCTTAAAAAGAGTTTGATGATGGCCTAAGTGAAGATCGTTAGCTTTCTTAGTTTCCTGCTTTTCGGCCTTAATAGTCAGAGCCATTTTGAAAGGCCTTCTATTGTTAATATTGGTATTGTTCTAACTTATGATTCTCTCATTGATGGAGTCGCAAAGGCCACGATTGAGGCTGCGGTCATCGATACCAAAGCAAATAGGACTGTTCTTCGCAGAATTTGGCTGAATCTTATAATGCAGGACTCTAATTGTAGTGCATTTCTTGCATCCATTGAAGGTAAATCCATCTCAATCTATTTCTTTTTGTGCTTGATGAGAATTTGTAATTGCCTATATGTGTCAAGTTGGATTTTCTCATGGACAATTTTTCATGTATTTGTTAATCAGTGTGACCCAGTCAACGATCCCTCAGATCGGAATACTCACAATATAGAACCAACTCCCCCAAAAAAGGTCGGAGAACTCTCAACGACTCAAGAATCACAATGAACCTGACAGACTCCCGGTACAAGAAATGACTAGCCACGACCAACCAGGTCCACTCGATCTCAACTCGAATATAATGCCATCTACACTACCCTGATTATCCAGACTCATCAACTGAACAAAAGTAGCTATCACAGCTGAAAAAGAGATATATGTAGTGTAGAAAATCTCATATCAGATAAAATGCCAGTGGAGTGTTTTCTAAGGTCACTGGTCTGATATAAAATAAATATGTGACATGGGTGCTAGTTAATGTTCCAGATCAGTTTAACAAGTATATTGATCATATTGCTATATCTAGCATGCTGCTATAAGAAAAGCAATAGACATAGAAGGGAGTCCGATGACTTTGGGGGACCGTGCAACCCACCTGGATTGCTAAACATCCAAGAAACCGATCCGCAGCTCCCACGGCAATCGCACCGTCGAAAATGGGACAACCAGATTATATGCTCATCATTCCAACTCAAAAATAGATGTCTAGAGTACGACAAAAAGAAGATTCAACAATTTAACAATGATATGGGTACAGTTGGCACATGCTAAAAGATAACCAATATATTGTATAGTGGATGCAACAAGTGGAATCTATGCCATACTTCCCAATGTTACTAGATCTCTTTTTGTAGGCTTACATTATCACCGCGGTATAGCCTGGAGGATAAGGGTGTCAAGATTGAAGCAGTTTTCAGCAGATAATCAACACATTGCACAGCAAACTAACTCAAAACTCATAAGTAGATGTCCAACATAATAAGCAGAGCGGAGACAAAGGAAATATGATACGTCAAAGAACTAGCATACATACTAAACAAACTAACGAAAAATTAATGTCTAGAATGGCATACCAAAGGACAACACAGTTTGATTAGACAAATAACCAGCATATATAATCATCAATCTAAGTAAATAAAAGATGTCTAGCATGCAAACTGAGCTATCCAGAGAGCAACAAAAGGTTAGCAAACAAACGGCACATATACTCATCAAACGAACAAAAAACACTAATTATCAAACAAATTACTAGTTAATTTACTAATATTTAACTATTTAACATGCTTATCTACTAATTAACATTATAGTTAAACTAATTAATGTTTAACAAGTTGACTAAGTAAATTATTAACTAATTATCAAACTGATTTACTAATTAAGTAATTAGCATATTAACTTCTTTATTCTGCTGCTTCATTAATTAGAGCTTTACACAAAATTGTTAGTAAATTAATAATTTAATTAATTATTTAATGCTAGTTAGTTAGGTAAAATATCTATATTTTAAAATTATACCAAGCGACCTGTAACACCTGCAGATGCAGGAGATGGGATTAGTAAAGGTAAGGGCTGGGGACATAAAAAGGTAAGTGGACTTAGCTTCGGATGGTGAGCGATGCCGAGAAAGCTGCAGGTTCTGGGTAGGGCAGCCTGCTAGAAGAGGAAGAGGAAGAATGTGGGATCACTGTAGCGAGAGGGAAGTGTGAGAAGGTGCGCAGGCCAGAGGAGAAGGCTCCAGAACTCACCCAAAAAATGGGTAATAGGTGGGTCGGGTCAGAGGCCCCGATCCGGCCCATTCCATCACCGATTCGACGGACCGGGCCAAGATATCCATTCCTTCTTTACAATCATTTAGCATTGTGAGTCCAATAGGAGTCGAAGTGTTCTTTTACATTACAGCAGAGTCCAAACCCTACTACTATAAAAAGGGAATTCGACGGACCGGGCCAAGATCTCCATATCTTGATTTGGTCCACCGATAATGATTATTCGAAATTCAAAAATCTAAAATATTTAATCATGATACTTCATACGCTCTCCGATGAGTCTCGCCCGTACCTATGTACTAAATCAATAGAAAAAGTTGTTGAGTTGAATAACTTCATAAAATTAAATCATAATCGTTCAGATGTTATGGATTCATCATTCCAAGAATACAAATACATTAAAGGGTGACCTCAACCTTCTCTCCGTGATTTCAGACCCGTGGGACCCTCAAAGCAGTATTTTTCTCTTCTTTTGTGTGGGCCCTATGTCCCCTCCTCTCTTCTCCCCCCCTCTCTCTCTCTCCTGCACGCTGCTTTTGCAGTACGCCTCCGCCTCCTACGCACTGCTGCCACGTCCCCTTCACTTCCCTCTCTCTCTCTCTTTCTCTCTCTCTCTCTCTCTCTCTCTCTCTTCTACGCACCGCTTTTGCCTCCCCCTCTGCCTCCTACGCGCCACTTTTGCTGCACTCCTCCGACTCCTATGCGCCGTTGAGGCATAGTCTCTCTCGGTTAAGAAGTCAAGCTAAAGTTACAATTTTTCTGGTAGATATCAAAAGTAGCTTCTGATCTGAGATGGATTTCTTAAGAAAGAGGCTCACTAGATAAAGAAATTGGCTTACCCTAAGCTTAAAAAGAGTTTGATGATGGCCTAAGTGAAGATCGTTAGCTTTCTTAGTTTTCTGCTTTTGGGCCTTAATAGTCAGAGCCATTTTGAAAAGCCTTCTATTGTTAACATTGCTATTGTTCTAACTTATGATTCTCTCTTTGGTGGAGTCGCAAAGGCCACGATTGAGGCTGCGGTCAACGATACCAAAGCAAATGGGACTGTTCTTTGCGGAATTTGGCCGAATCTTATAATGCAAGACTCTAATTGTAGTGCATTTCTTGCATCCATTGAAGGTAAATCCATCTCAATCTATTTCTTTATGTGCTTGATGAGAATTTGTAATTGCCTATATGAGTCAAGTTGGATTTTCTCATTGACAATTTTTCAGGTATTTGTTAATCAGCTGAGTCTAAACCACTTCAATTTTACATTTGTTAATCTATTTATTTGTTAATCCATCTCAGTCAATTTTTGATCTTTTAGGTTTTTGCTTCAGTTTGGATTGTTATTCATTTAGATTTTTACTAATTTTTTGATTAAAGATTTTTACTAATTTTGAGCAATTTAGGTTTTATCTTTTAGATACAATATCAAGTTTCTTTATAATTATTTTTTGCGTTTATTAGACATTGCTTACAAATTTGATTTGAATTGCTTATTTAAATTTCTGTGGTTCCTATTTCGTGGAAGGTGAGAATTGGATTTGATTATCTATATTGGGTTGTGCTCAAAATTTGATATTTTTTTATCTGTTGCTGAGTTTGGATGTGACATATTAATGAAATAATATGTTTCTATTGATACTGAATTTTGAATTGTTGTTGTGCAATTTGAGTAAGTTATTCTAGAAATACATCTTTTACTGAGAAATAAATAATAGTAACCCATTTTACCCTATTAATGAATAACTTAAATTTGACATTTTAATTGTTTATTAGTTTCTGTTTGTGACCTAACCATGTCTTAGTTTGAATTAACAAATCATAATTAGTAAATAAATTATTTTTCCTTCTTTTACGTGATACTATCCCTCAGATTCATTTTGCTTCTAGAATAATGATTACTATTATTATTAATGCATCTACCTGTCTGTGTATTTTCTTACCAATTCCGATTGTCAATAATCTATGCTCACGTTAATTGCACGATATTTTTGTCAAACTTTCTTTCTTCTTACCTAAATGCAATTAACATTCTAATCTCGCGGTATTTTTTTTTTAAATGTACATAAGGCTACTCTATATAATTTTCCTTTTTTTTATTATAATTTTTTTGGCCTTAAAATTTTAATAATTATATATCTTAATTAACTGAAATATTATCTACTCGCTACGAAGCGCGGGCCCAACACTAGTTACTCAAAATAGGCAAACTAAATTACAAGAAATTATAAAACAAGCATACCGAATTATCCAAAGCAGCTGGGCTGATCAAAATAGCTTTTACAGCACTAGGAGCATCAAATACTTGATCAAGCCGGGAGTATATTCCAAGTTCTCGCATCTATCAAACAAATTCAAAATTACATGTAAAATTTGCGCAATACATATAGAGTGTCACAGATTTTAAACACAGGTCGGCAGTTAGTTATGATTACCACAGGTTTGATATTAAATGGCGCTCTTCTAGAGTCTTCTTTCAAGCACATAATTAAGGATCGGAATGTCATAGGATTTTAGATTTCTAACCAAGAAATCTCGATCAAGAACCATCCTGCGTAATAAAGGACTGCAACAAAAAGCAAAGCACCTAGAAATGATATAGATGATATAAAGTAAATATCAGCAAAGGATTGTTCCGAAAGCTAGAAGACAATGGTTCAAATTTTAACATTATAAGTTGAATAGCTCATAATATACGTTTTCTTTGATACCAATTGAGAAGTAATACAATATGCAACAACTAAACTGACAAATACTATACCTTCCGAATGTAATTTGTCACATGATTTTCCAAGTAAGCAGTATGACCCAGATCTTGAACCTTTACCTGAGAATATATATAACCAAAGACATGAAATACCTCAAGAAGTTTTGCCTGAAAAGTAATGAAAAGAAAAATATCACTGCAACAGTTTTCCTATTTTCTTTAATACAATTTTTTCAGCCTTAAAATTTTAATAGTTATATAGCTTAATTAACTGAAATACCATCTACCCGCTGCGAAGCGCGGGCCCGACACTAGTTGCTCAAAATAGGTAAACTAAATTACAAGATATTATAAATCAAGCATACCGAATTATCCAAAGCAGTTTGGCTGATCAAAACATCTTTTACAGCACTAGGTGCATCAAATACTTGACCAAGCTGGAAGTATATTCCAAGTTCTCGCATCTATCAAACAAATTCAATATTACGTGCAAAATTTGTGTAATACATATTGAGCGTCACATATTTTAAACACAGATCGGCAGTTAGTGATGATTACCTCATGTGTGATACTGAATGGTGCTCTTCTGGAGTCCTCTTTCAGGCACGTAACTAAGAATCGGAAAGCCATAGGATTTTAGATTTCTAACCAAGAAATGTCGATCAGAACATCCTGAGTAATATAAGACTACAACAAAAGCAAAGCACTCAGAAATGATATAATATCATATAAAGAGAATATCGGCATAGGAATGTGCCAAAAGCAAGAAGACAATGGTTCAAATTTTAACATTATAAATTGAATAGCTCATAATATACATTGGCACATGATTTTCCAACAACTAAACAGACAAATACAATACCTTCCGAATGTAATTTGGCACATGATTTTCCAAGTAAGCAGCATGACACTGATCTTGAACATTTACCTGAGAATATATATAACCAAAGAGATGAAATACCTCCAAAACTTTTGCCTGAAAAGTAAAGAAAAGAAAACTATCGTTGTAGCAGTTACCACAATAAGGACAGGCTCGTATACTTCCTTTTTCAAATCACCACGATGATCCTGCAACCATTAGTACGCTTCGAATATTTTGTCAGCACCAGAATTTTGTAATGCGAGAAGCAATTTATTATTCTTGCTTTTCATGTCCTTCAATCTGTAATAGAAACAACAGCCGGATGTAACTTGTGCGACTGAACATCAAAGTCTCATGTAGTAATGAGTAAACTTATTGCTAAAAACACCCTTACCTCTCCGAGCTCTTCCTCAAGAGTCCTTTCTCACTGAGTAAATGCGATTCCTTCTCCTTCCTTCACATTTTCATTTGATTTAATTCAAAATTTAGTTCCACTGCAGAGAAGATGAAAAAGGATGGACCGACTCAAGCCTCTTTATTTCTTTACTTTTCTCAACAAGTGCACGATGTTGAGCTGGCAACTCAGGATTACCAACAGCTTTTGCAGTCTCCTCCAGAAGTTGAATTAGAGTTAGCTAAGCAAATTCACATACCCGATCTTGTGGCAGGAACTAGAAGGACAATACTGAAGATGTCACAACAATCCAACAATCCAAAAACAAGTAGACTGAAAGAAAAATTGCAATAGAATGACTGGATGAGAAAATGAAAGATTACAGCATCATATATTCTAGAAGGATTCATGTTAGCCACATTTCATGTGGATTTTAACAAGTTAGAAACTAAGTTAGTTCCAAAACTATTAGGTATAATTAGAAAAGCAAACAAAAAAAAAAGGGACACGATGAATATTAAGCAGTATATGCAAGCACAACCACAACACAGTCAAAAATCAAAGTAATGCAGTTAAAACCAATATGAACCCAAAATCAATTTCATCGAAAAAAGATCGAACGAGCAGCTCTCTGGTAAGCCCTAGAGAGATGGCGCACACGAGAGAGCTCTTCCCGGAACCATTGGGGCCGATGACGAGATTGAAGCGCGAAACGAGCTTGCACTTGAGGTGATCGTAGGTCACGAAGTTATGGATTTCGATCTCTACTATGCTCCTCGGCACGTAATCGCCCTCCCCTCTAAATCCATGTAAAATCTCATTAGAATTTGACAGAACGAGAGAGAGAGAGAGAGAGAGAGAGAGAGAGGGTTGAAGAGAACCTTTGATTGAGCTTGGGGCGCTTCGCTCCGCGGTGCGCCATTGCTCGACCTCGTCCCCTTTTTACGGAGCTCAAAGATCTTCGGCTTTGCTCTAATGGCGATGCGAGAGATCGACTCTCGGCATCCTTCTGATACCATAAGATAAAACTTTCATCCTCCAAACCTAAATTAATCACATTCCCAAAATTTCCGATACCAAAGTTCATTCCATTAATCCCGTTCCAAATATTAAAACTCACACATATACCTACATAGGAAATTGTATCCAAACTCCCCAAAAAAAACAACTAAATTCTTAACACTCATTGTCCTCTCTAAGAGAATACTCAATGAAGACATTTTTATTGATAAACAAATTTTTAATTCACTTATACAGGGGCGCCTAAAAGAAAATCAGTACTTGCAGATATTTTGGGCAAGATTTTGTGTCAAATTAAATGCCATCAAGTCTATTCTCATTGCTTTGTGTAATGTTAATTATCAAATCAACCCACTAAAGGCACATGCTACTTAAAAAAAAGAAACTTATCTTCATGATGCGCCATGTGGTTTCTATTTCTAAACTCCATAATTTAAAAATCACAAGGCCGCCAAGGATGATCTTTAGAAACATGCAGCATATTATCAGCACAACATCAGTAGTTTGTTGATTTAGTGCACTTTTCTGACTACCAAAAGTAAAAAATATCATCCAAGTCTCAAATTTGAATTTTTCAAAATTATTGAACTCGTAAAACATAGAAATAAATATTATAAGTACTTATACATTATATCTTCACACAAGATGCTTCAACATCATTCCAATTTCACAAAAACTATAAATTTTAATCCAAAAACATCAAGCTTCCAAATAAAAATTGTAAAAATACTTAAAACCAACATACATCATACTCACGTCATCAAAAAGCAATCCAGAGGTACAAAAACTATCAAAATGTAATGGATCATGAAGTTAAATAATGAAGATTGCTATATAACATAAACTTAACAAATAAACTCTAAAATTAGAAGATTGCATAATTTAAGTACCAGGGGTGGCTCTTTGAGCATCTTTTAACTATATCCAACCGTATATCACCATATACCTTTCTTTTTTTTAAAATGCATCAAAAACATGTGGTAGCTTCACACACTTACCGGACGACCGGAGTGGTAGCTCTTTCCTACATGTGGTGGTAGTTTTCACACTCCCTTTGGGATGTAACTCTTTCCACATCTTTTTATGCATACAACATTTTATTTTCTATAATCACTTTCCCCCTAAATGTGCAATCTCTAATTAGAAGATTGTGTAATTTAAGTACCAGGGGTGGCTCTTTGAGCATCTTTTAATCATATCCAACCTTATATCACCAGATATCTTTTTTTTTTAGATGCATCAAAAACATGTGGTAGCTTCACACACTTACCGGACGGCCGGGGTGGTAGCTCTTTCCTACATGTGGTGGTAGTTTTCACACTCCCTTTGGGATGTAACTCTTTCCACATCTTTTTATGCATATAGCATTTCATTTTTCATAATCTCTCCCCCTAAATGTGCAATCCCTAATTAAAAAGTGTATAAACTAAGTTATGTCATATAGATAATTTTCATTTATTATCTTCAACAGCACACAACCAAGATAGTATAAATACCTAGAGATTACTACAAGATTAACGAAAGTTGATAGAGACAAAAAAATATGTATAAATTATATCTCAATATGTAGTGTATTCAATCAAAAATTATAACTAAAATAAAATCAATTATGAATTAAAACAAGTAAAGCTACCATCTTGCTTAAAATACTAATTAATGTTGAAACCCAAAAAATAAAACAAATATGGAAACAAATGTATAATATAAAACAAGTAATTCAACGATTAAAAAGAAAATAAAACCGATCAATGCACTACTAAGACCCCGAGAACAAGTTCTAATCCTTACTTGACATGTTAAAACGTTTAGTATCAAATTTCATATATTTTTAGATTCCGCATATCCTATAAACTATACATTAACTGCTTTTTTGTTAAAATCTCCAAAAAATTTCCCTCTGTAGAAGAAACAAAAGCTCCGAATTAAAGTTTCTGCTTCAAAGGATCCTAAGCTCCAAACTACAGCAAAAGATTCAAACTTTTCCTTTCAAAAAGCTCTAGTAGAGATTCTTGTAGTTGAAAGTATATGCAAAATTCAAGTCTCACACTACACCAAATAGGCACTAGACCAACTTTCACCGATCTAGAAAACAATGCCTTGACTGACATTGCAAAAACGGACCGAATCAAGTTAGCACTTAGTACCCCTTCAGTCTAGCTTTTGCTTCAACTTTCATCTACAATAACCTATACTAAATCATTTAACAAATGAAAAAGGTTGGAGCTTTTGCAATGTTTGGAAGTTGCAATGTGCATGCGAGCCACAAAAGCAGAAAATATTCTTAGAAGGATTTTAATAGAAATCAAGGGAGTTTTAGCAACAAAGCATTTAGTGCTTCTTCAAATAGTACAGCTAAACAACACTTCAACAAAATGCACTACACCATATAACCAACCAGAATGTATAAGGTACATTTAGAGGGTAAAACTGACCATATATAATTACACTACATAGAGCAATGAGAAAAGACGTACTGTCTTAGAAAGGTTTTCACTTAGTTGACCCTATATAATTGAATCAAAATGCTTGTTTATTGATAAAGACGTATTACTCGAGCACTCTTGTAACGTGGACAATTGAGTTTTTAGTATTAAGTATTTTAATTTATAGAATTTTTAATATAATTTCCTATGTAGGTATATACATGAATTTTATATTTAAAATGACTTTAACATAACTAAGTTAGAAATACGAAAAATTAAACAACTCTTATTGAAAACTTTTTGAGATGTAATTTATTTTTTGTTTCGAGGATGAAAAATTGATTGGATGTTCAAGAACTTGATTGGTGGTATGTAAATTATCTAATGCATAATTTAATCAATTGAGATTGTGGCATAATGTTTGTGCAAATTTATCTAAAGAGAGTTTGTATAACGATTATGGCAGGAAGAATATTTAGAAGCCAATTCAGGAAATTTATATCAATTGATGTTTAGAGGAACCTAATTTGGATGGTTAAGAATTTGATTGTTGGTATGTAAACTATGTTATGCACGGAAAGCGTACTAAAGAATTTTGAAATTGAGAAAAAAATAATAATTGCTTACAAAACTTTCCTAATTATTGTTAAAGATTTCCATAATTATTGAACTGCAATTGTAGTTTCGAAATTGAGAAAAAATTATGTCGAGTTTTAGAGGTTTATGAGAGAACAAAATTTAAGAGCAAAATATGATTTAGCACATAATCAGCATATATTTTTATCAAATTACTAAAATATCTTTAGGTTTAGGGGAGCAAAATGTGCTAGCTGGGTCACAAAAAATTATGCAGCCAATAAATAGCTACTATACTAATTTGGGAGAGCAAAATGAAATAACAGGCCACAAAAGCATAACTGCCGCATAACTAGCATGCATACTAAATCATAGAAAGACAGTTTACTAAAGAATAAACTAACTTAATAGAAAACTAGTGATTCAGCATATAACATAAACATATAAAATATAATATCTTCAAAATAGGTCAAAATTAGAGATTAAGGAGAGCAAGAAGTATCGAATATACTCTTGATTTTAGAAATTAAAGTTGGCTCACACAAAAGATGCATCCTCTATGCATGGTGGTTGTGGTAGATGGAAGTTGTGCCACAGTTTTTAAGGAGCAAAATGAACAAAGTAGCTGGCAATTATGATTACTAATCACCATATATTTTTATCAAACTAATTGAAGGTTAGAGGTTTAATACAACAAACTATACTAAACAAGATATGATTCAGCAAACATACAGTATATATTTCCATCAAATCGACTGACTGTTGGAGGCTTAAGTGAAAGGTTTATGAGAACACAATGAACTAACTAGACAGCAAGATATGATTCAGCACATACACAGAATATATATTCATCAAATTAGCTGAAAATTAAAGGTTTATACATAGCAAATTGAGCTAACCGGCAAGAAGATTTGATTCAATCAAACTGAAATAGAGGTTTACAAGAAAAGACGAATAATTTAGAGAGAAAAAAAAATGATTTAGCATATCACCAACGCATATTTTTATTTAACGGATTCAGTATTAGAGGGTTAGCCGAGAAAAATTTGCTAACTAAATAGCAAGAAATGATTCAACACACAACCAGCATATGCACTCACGAAACGAACTATTAATTAGAAGTTTAGGCTAGCCAACTGAAATAACAAACTATGAGCGTATGATTATCACATAACTAGCATAACTATCTTGTATTTCTAACTCAAAATTAGAGGTTTGCTATAGAAAACTAAGTTGAGAGAAAAATAAAGAGACAACATATAATATATAAGAAGAGTATATTTTTATTAAGCTAACTCAATATTAAACGTTAGGGAGAGATAGTTGAAGTATGCAATACACGTTTGATTTTTGAAATTAAAATTGGCTTAGATTTAATAGATTTCTCGTATGCCACCCATCCCAATGTACTAGCACTCTTTTCTAAGTCTTATGTCCTAGCCAATCATTCATCCCAACTGAGGATCATTTTCATAAATGGCACCTAATGAATATATGACGGTTGCAAGGAAAGATCCTAGCCTCCATGCCTACAATGCCAGAATTCCGGACAGATAACTAATTAGCATATTAACTTATTTATTATGTTTCTTCATTAATAGAGCATTACACAATATTATAAGTTAATGATTTAATGCTAGTTAGTAAGGTAAAATATCTATATTTTAAAATTATAACAAGCAGTTGCTCCTATTATTTTGTCCAACAATCCAAACTCTAAATCAGTTTTTGAGAAAAAAAATCTGATATGGTCATTATAACTTATAACAAAACTTGCAAGTATAATGCTCACTCCTAAATAAAGGGCCTTGATAGCTTAGCCAAAAAAACAAAAAACAAGTACCAAAAGAATGCCGAGAGATACAGGATCTTTTTTCAAGATTGCAGGGTGTAGTGCATTTCAACGATATTTAAAAAAGCACTAACTATTTTCTCATTAAAATCGTCTCATCTCTTGTTAAAAACTTTTTAAAGATGTTTTTTCTAATTTTGAGGCTAGCAAGCGCATTATAACTTTCGAACATTGCAATAGTTACAAACTCTTTTGTGCAATGTTAATTATCAAATCTACTCTCTGAAGGCACATCCTACTTAAAAAAAGAAACTTATCTTCATGTTGTTTCTATTTCTAAACTCCATAATTAAAAAATTGCAAGGCCGCCAAGGATGATGTTTGAAACAAGTAGCATATTTTTCGCACAATATCAGTTTGTTAATCTAGTGCTTCTTTCTTATTACTAAAAATGAAAATTATTAGATACCTTTAGTTTAGATTACCTAATTAGACTTCACAATACAGGAAACAATAATTTCTCCAAGAAAATATAATTTATATTTCAACAGTAAACAAACAATATCTCCTCAAGAATCTATTTAATATACAATAGTGATTCTACTTTTAAATCATTAACTTAAAAATTGAATCAAAGAAACGTGGTCCCGTTTCTTGATCTGCCTGATTTCGAACCTCCTTTTACCAAAATTTTTTGGTCAAAATTGAACCCTAAAACTCTTCCAGAACTCCCACATTGAGGCAAAAATTGAACAAAACAAATTAAATATATTAAAGAAATCTTCTACGCAAGAATCAAAAACAACTACCGAATTTTGAAAAAATAAAATCTAATCTCGCCAAGAAACGTCGAACATTGGGAAAACCACAAATCAGTAATCAAATTCGGACTCAACCCTAAAAGCCCCACGAATGGGCGAAAATTGAAATAAGTAAAGAAAATAATTACAAATCTGTCGAGCAAGGATCAAATTCCAATACAAAATCCAAATTAAACACTAGTAAAACCCTCCAAGAAGCGTCCAAAACCATACCAGATCTCGCAAAAATTGAAGAAAAATCGAAAGAAAACAACAAATCTTTCCCACAGAAGCTGAATCAAAGGTGAGAACGGAATTTGGGGGGAGAGGGAATTACAGGGTTGATGTATTCTTTTCCGGAGACGGTGTGGAGGAGGTGGAAGTCGACGAAGTGTCTTTCCTGGAGCTTCTGGGCGAGCTCGACGATGCTGCGCTCCGAGAGGCACACGCTCGACCGCGCCTACTGCGCCGACTCCAACTGCCTCTGCACGGCTGCACCTCTACCAGCTCCGCGTCCGTCGCCTTGTACCCCGATCCCAAGCTCTTCGGGGGTTCGCATGATAAGATGGGTTCTTGAAAAGGAGACCCGTCTCGTCGAATTGGCCGGGCTAGAATTGATTCGGCCCCTTTAATGTGCTTGGTTTATGATGGGTCAAAAATCTAAACCCGTTAATTTTAATCCGTATACTTACTAATTTTTTTTATACGAAAAATTATGAGTAAAATAAAAAGATACACGTGTGTAATCTTCATTATTTTTAAAAATTAATTTAGATAGTAAATTAAAAAATTTAAATTTTATATATCTATTTAAAAATTGAACTATGTAATTTACATGTTTAATGCAAGATTATAATATTTAAATTTAAATCATAAAAAAATTAAATTCGTGATTTTTTAAAATTTAAATTCAAAAAATTGAATTAAAAAGAAACAAATTCATCTGCTATATTTCACTAAAATATATAAATCATATCTTAATTTAAATTATACATTATTGTTGATATATATTGAAAATTTTGGTATGATTTATGAATTCACATTTGAATTTAATTTTAAATATCTATTTAATTTTAATTTTATTTGATCTTAAATTTTATTCCACTTGAAATTCATAGTTGAAATTTATTTTTATAATTAAAATAAATTTTATGGAAACTAAATTAAAATTTTAGTTTAAACTGCGAGTTAAACTAAATTTTAGTTTAAATTTTATAGAATTCAAATTTTGATGCATTTATTTTAAAATGCATACCTACCTTTTGAATTCATCCGAATTCAAAAAAAAAATAATAAAATAATTAATATATATTTAAAAAATAGAAAGTTTCACTTTGCACTTTCTTTTTTTTTTGTTAATTGGGACATTAGAACCTAATGTAAATATAGATGGTAAATTAAAAAATTTAAATTTTATATACATAAATTGCACTATGTAACTTACAATGTTTAATGCAATATTATATAATTTAAATATAAATCTTATAAATTAAATTCATAATTTTTTTGAAATTCAAATTCATAAATTTGAATAATAAAAAAAAAATCATCTGGTATATTTTATTAAAATATGTAAATCATATCTTAATTTAAATTTACATTATTGTTGATACATATTGAATATTTTAGTGCGATTTGAATTCGTATTTGAATTTAATTTTAAATATCTATTTAATTAAAATTTATTTGATCTTAAGTTTTTATTTTAAATTTTTATAATTTTAATTATTTTTAACTATAATAATATTTTTAATTGTTAGAAAAAATTTAGAATTCTCTTTTATTTTTAAATATAAAAATTTTGAAAAAAAAAATACTACGTGCCTGGCCAAACCGGTATTGAAACCGGAAAGGAACTAGGATTGGACCAGAATTGGGCCAGGTTTGAACTGGGATTGGACCGGAATCGAATCGAGATTGGACCAGGATTGAATCGGAGTCGAATTCGCTGAACTAAATCCAAAACCCGGGTGCACAGACAAACCTTGGGACCGACATACCACTAGAATCCGTAATTTTGGTTGTGTTCACTCGGCTCGGTAGAGTCAGAAGAAGATCTTGGTGATGCTAGCTTCTCCATAATAATATTTTTTAATTGTTAGAAAAAATTTTGAATTCTTTTTATTTTGAAATATAAATTTTTTAAAAAAAAAATACTAGGCCAGCAGGCACTGGCCAAACCGGTATTGAACCGGAAACGAACTGGATTGGACCAGAATTTTAGGCTTGGACCGGGATTGGACCGGAATCGAATCGGGATTGGACCATGATTGAATCGGAGTCGAATTCGCTGAACTAAATCCAAAACCCGGCTGCACGGACAAACCTTGGGACCGCATACCACTAGAATCTGTAATTTTGGTTGTGTTCACTCGGCTCGGTAGAGTTAGAAGAAGACCTTGGTGATGCTGGCGGTTTGAGTAGGAAAGAGGAATTAAGAGGGGACGACGAATGAGCGGGATGAACGGATAGGATAGTGGCAAAGGGAGTTGAGAAGGGCGTGCGTCGGGAAAGAAAGAAGAGGAGAGGGGAGGAGTGCGGCAGAGAGGATATGAGGGTTGGAGCGACTCTCTATAACCCTAAATTATACATTATTAAATAAATTAAATAAAAAGTTTGATAGTTAAAACAAAATTTTAAAAAGTTTGATAGCCGATTTAAAATAAGGTATAGTTTCGATAGATTCAGTATTTTTATCTAACTTAATTTTAAATTTTTGACTTTTAAAAGATATTTAATTTAATCGTTTGTATTTAAATTATATAAGATTAAATTTATAATTTTAATAAATTTAAATTCTTAAATTGAATGAAAAAACTAAATTCATCTGTTATATTTTATTAAAAACATATAAATATTATCTTAATTAAATTTACATTGTTATTGATATATAGTAAATATTTTGAAAAGTTTTTTGAATTGAGGTAAAATAAAATATAAGTATATGTTTTCAAATAAATGTATCAAAAATTTAATTCATATTAATTTAAAAATTAAAATCTAATTTTATCCAATTTAATTAATTTTTTTTAATTATACGATTCAAATATAATATAAAAAATAAATGTATTTTCATAATAATCCAAAATGAATACGACCGTAACGAAGCTGGACCTCACAAATTTTAATTATGGTTAAAATAATTAAAATTTACAACTTTTAATTATTTATACAAAAAAACTTAAATTTAATTTTTAAAAAGTATTCGAATATGAGTTTATAAAAAATATAAACCTTTAAACAATTATTTGACATAACTTTACAATATTAAATTAAAAAATATATTTTGAAAAAAATAAAGAACTATAAGCACAATGACTTGGTACTTTTAAAAATATAGGAGCGCGTCTCTCTCTCTCTCTCTATATATATATATATTATATCTATATATATATATATATATATTATATATATATATATATATATATATATATACACACATAGATAATATATATAATATATATATATATAATATAGTATATATATATATATATATTTATATATATATAATACACACATATATATAATATATATAATCTATTACTATATATATATATATATATTATATATATATATATTATATATATATAATATAATATCTATATTAATTTATTGTGCAAGTGCAATGCCAGACTGGCCCGGCCCGTCCGGTGCGGCCCGGTCCGGCCCGGTCCGGTGAGGCCCGGCGCGGCGTGGGCCGGCACCGCACGGCCCCGGAGGGGCCCGGCCCGGAGCGGCCGGTGCCGGAGGGGCCGGCCCGGAGCGGCCCGGACCGGAGATTCCC